>ML014209.1:0-70113 GCA_003615045.1 Caulochytrium protostelioides | reverse complement strand
GCATGACCAGTGACCACGCGTGGCCCAGAGCAAGATGCGCGCCCCTCGCCGCCGTGGTTGCATAAGACGTCGAGACGCGAGGACTCGAGCCAGCCGGGCTGGCCCGCGGGCGTTGACGGACCGCGGGGACCTGCGTCGCCGCGCAAATCGCGGTGGCCAGGCCCAGCGATGGCCGTCAACCAGAAAGGAGGCGAAATTTCCCGAGCCTGAACCCCGACGGGGTCGCGGTGTGGCGCGTCACGTTAAATCCTGCAACGAACGCTGAGCAGGCCCAGGACACGTGCTTCGTTAGCCGAATGATGCAAATCGAGTGCGCGGCGGCAAGCCAGGGGGCGGGGAGTGGCCGGTGCTGCCGGTGCCGTGTTAGTGCATGGTAGGGCGCTAGGGGACTGTGGCCCGAGGTTTGCTGTGGTATGAAGCTACCCACGGCAAGTTGGTGAACGGCGACCTCCATGCCGCGTTGAACATCCGACGCTGTCTGGCCTTATCCGCCAGACCGATAGCGCTGTGCCGCAGCCCAGAGCAAGACCCGCTGCAGCCCAAGATCGGCAAGCTCATCCGCCAAAATGCACACTGCCTCGGTGGGAGAGACCCCTAGGGGGCACCACGGCGGGCATGATGTGCGTGTAGGGTCGTCACAACGGAGGGCCTAGATACAGGAGGTTCGTCGCGCCCGTCAGGTCTGGTGCTCGCCTGGTGCGTTGTGCCGAGGTACGGGACAGGACGGATTGAAGCCGGTGTTTGGCAAGTTCATCTGTGGCCGGGCAATGACCAAAAACAAACAAACTGTGGGCTGCTTCTTTAGGTTTACGTTTGGGTAACGAGAAGATGTGGAGAGGATGTCTCGTGTGGGGCTGGTTCACCACGGGTTGACTCAGCTTTGGATTCATATATTTATAAGCGTGATCCGCGGTGGTTGAGCCGCGAAGCGGAAGGTGACGAGGACGGCACGACAGGCTTGGCGGTCCAGTGGCGCCGCATGCCATAGGCTTCGAGCCCCGGCTGGCGCATAAACGGTGATTCGACGCGGGTCGTGACGAGTTGATGAAGTCGGCGGTGAAGCACCATGGAGCAGCCGACAGCCAGCAACCACGCGAGCGCGCCCGTGATGTAGAAGACGCCCTCGCGGCGCTCCAGGTCGGACTGGAGGTTCATGCCGAACAGCGCCGCCACGGCCGCAACGACGCTGATCGCGAGGACCATGATGTTCACGTGGTTCTCGAACGTGATGAGATTGTTGCGTCGCGAGTCGAGCACGATGCGCATGACGGCCTGGGTCGCATCAAAGTTCTCGGTGACTGAGTGCAAGGTCGCATGGACTTCTTCCATGATGCGGACGTAGTGCTCCAGCAGGAGTTCGGCCTCGGCATGGGATTCGCGGGCCCGAGGGTGGCCGCGAGCGCGATCGGTTAAAAACAGCGCGGCCATGTCCTCGTCGTTCTCGAGCAGGGCGTTCATCGTGTTGAGGATGCCGCGGACGCGGGACAGCAGATGCGCGAGCTGGCGCCGCGACAACAGCATCGCCTTGAGGTTCGATTCGTTGATACCATGCTCGAGACTCTGCAGGCACGCGTCCGCCGCGCCGAGCACGTGGTCGCGTTCTTTCTGGTAAGAGGTCACCACCGAGTCGAGCGCCGCTTCGAGGACTTTGAGTTCGAAGTAGGTCTCGTCATTCGACGTGAGTCGGCCCTGGAGGTCGTGGATAAAGCCCGAGACCTGCTCGGTATCGATACTCGCGGCCTCGAACAGCACGAGGCAGTCGTTCCGGATGATGGCGTCGATGCCGCCGAGATTCAGCACGATCGAGTTGCTCCGCGGCAGGATTGCAGGCATGTTTTCGGAGACGTTGGCATGGTTCACTTTCCGAAGATCACGCGGCTGCAGGCCAAACGCTTTCCAAAACTCGAGTTTCTTGAACTCGCCTTTGGCTCGGATCGGTTTGCCGCTCCGGTGGTCAAAGATGACCATCTCCAGCCACATCGTGAGCTTCGAGTGCGAAGCATGGATGCGACCGAACTCGTCGTCCGAGATGGGCGCGACGCCCAAAATCGCGCGGATGGCTTCACGACGCTGGCGCTGGCCCTCGTCCCGGATCGTTGCGCCGTAGGCCGGATCCGCGGCCGCGTTGGCGAGATCTTGGCGTAACATCTGAGCGTCATACGCGGTCTCAGCGGCGTCGCTGCTGAAGATCGGATGGGGCGTCGACGGTTCCGCATCGCCGATTCCTGACACATCGGCTGGTTGGTACTCGAAGGCATGACTATACGACGACGCCGACGCCGACGACGCTCGATGGGATGAGGACGATGAGGGGGTGGACATGGCCGCCTTCTGAGCGGCTTGGCGCTGGCGCTGCCGCGGCGGTACGGCCCGCGCCGCGTCCTGCGTCTCAGCCGCCGGGGCCGACGCGGTCGCGGGCGATGCGGGGGCGGATGCCGCGGTCTGCGCGGCGGCTTGGGTCATAGGCGCCGCCGCCGCCGAGGAGAACTGCTGCGGGGCGAATGGATCGGTGCGATGCGTCGAGTCGTACCGCCACGCCGGCGCATCGTCGACCAAGGGCGGTGTCGGCGGCGCGGAGGCCCGCGACGGCGCGGACGCCGGGGTCTGCGCCACGGCGCCGCTGCGAGCGCGTGGCCGTGCCGCGTCTGGACGGGAGGCTCGGCTGCTGAGTGGTCTTGATGGCGCCGCGGGGCCGACCGCGAAGCCGACCGCGGGGCCGATGACCGGGGCGACGGCGGCAGCCGCGGGCCTCGCGCTCAGCCAGACGGCGCTCCGCGATGCGGACGCTGGGCATGGCGAGTCTGATGCGGAGACGGCGCGGGACGGTGGGCGCGAGGGCGGTCGTGCTGGCACGGCGAAGGCGCGGACGCCGGGCCATGGGACCCGCGACGGGGGCGATCGGAGCCCGCGGGCGAGCGCGCCAGACCAGCAGGCGTGCGGCCGCGGGCAGGCGAGCGGCCTCCAGGCGGCC
Source organism: Caulochytrium protostelioides (assembly GCA_003615045.1). NCBI lineage: Eukaryota > Fungi > Chytridiomycota > Caulochytriomycetes > Caulochytriales > Caulochytriaceae > Caulochytrium > Caulochytrium protostelioides. The sequence goes on along the minus strand of ML014209.1, from coordinate 67,142 downwards.
ATGGCGTCGGCGTCGGCGTCGGCGGCGTCGGCGTCGGCGTCGGCGTCGGCGGGGCTCACGGCGAGTTCAACGTAGCGCCCAATGCCGGAGAATCAAGCAACGCGCGTCGGCGATAGGCTCATGCAAGGCCGGGGACACCGACGCGAGGAAAAGGGGTCTTGGCGCGTCGGTCTCCCGGTGGCCGCCGTCGCGTCGCCCGGAGGAAGGAGACCCCGTGGCGAGCGCCGATCCCGGCCGTTGCTGGCCGATCGCCTGCAGGGATCGCACGCCGCTTGAAGCCGGCCCGAAGGCCACGTGCCACAAGGCCGCGTGCTGGGGTTCGCCGGCTCTGGCGACCGTCGCGGCAGCGGGGGCGGCGGTGAGATGCGGGTTGGCGGGCTAGCGGGCTAGCGGGCTGGCGGGCTGGCGGGAGCGACCTCGGCGCGAAGGGGGGAAGGGCACCCACCAACGGCGTAACAACGCTCCCGCGAGACCCAAAGGTGGCCTGTCTCGGACGCAACACTCCCGGTCGGCACGGCCGCCGTGGAGCGATGAAGCGAGCCCGGATCTGGAGCTGCCGGACGCGAGGTATCCCGTCGCGCACTCACGGACCGCCTGGACAGGATGCGGCAGGATGCGGCAGGATGCGGCAGGATGCGGCAGGATGGACAGGATGGACAGGATGGACAGGATGGACAGGATGGACAGGATGCGACAAGCGGCGGCTCGGATCGGATCGGCGCCGCGGTCGGACGGGTCCACCGGCTCCATCCGGGGCTTTCGTTCCCGCGGGCTGTGGAGGCCGCCGCGTGCTGAGCCGTGGCGACGCCGAATTTTTGGCGTCGCCTGCGGCGGCGCTCGTCAACTCCGCTCATGGAGGGCGGCCCGGCCGGGCGGCCGCATCGGGGGGCAAGCGCTGCGCCGCAGGCCGCCACGGCGGCGAGGCCCAATCCTCCTGCGACCCGACGGCCCCGCGAGGCATCCAGATGCGTGGCATCCACTGGGACGTGATCGACGAGACAAGCATGGGCGACGCATACGTGATGGCTCGAGATTCTGGGATGGTTTCGCCACCGCTGCGATCGACGGCTGCTTGAAGGAGGTGGTTCTCGGGTGCGGATCCAGCACTCGATGCATGCCGTATCGCCCGTCGCCGCATCGCCCGTCGCCGCATCGCCCGTCGCCGCATCACCTTTCTCACGACGTCTGACGACTGCTTCCCAGCCCTCGTTCCTGCTGGGTCTTGAGACCTTCGAACGCTCGTGCTTGCTCGCCACAATGGGCAAGCAGGTCGCCGTGGTGACCGCCGGCCCGCGGCCGTCGTCGCGCGTCTCGATGGCAGCCCGCCGCGCCGACCGACCTACCCAGCCCGCCGCCGCCACCGCCGCGGCACCGTCGCTGCCCACCGTCACCGTCACCGCCCTCAAGAGCGGCGGCGTCTCGAAACGCGCTCGCCATAGCAAACACTTGAAGTCACACCACCTCGCCAAGAAACTCGCCAGCGAGCAAGTCGCTCGCCGCGATCGGGCCCAGCACGGCGCCCTCGCGGCCACCTCGCTGCAGTCCCTCAAAGCCACGCTCGAGGGCATTGGCGCGGCGGCGGACGGCGTGTCCCGCGGCAGCGTCGACGGCGCGGACGGCGCGGCGGCGCCGGTGCTGTCGACCGCCGAGGCGCTGAAGCAGCTCAACACGTGGCGCCAGGGTCCGGCCGCCGGCGGCGCGCCGCTCACGAAGGGCGCGGTGCGCGACAAGACGCGGCGCAAGCTGAACCTCGTCGAAAAGAACCGCATGCTGCAGATCATGGAGCACCGCGACTTCCAGCAGAACCCGCTGAAAGTCATCAATGCGCATCTGGCGAACACCGTGGCGCGGTCCCCGAACGCCGTCGCCCTGGCCGCGGCGATCCAGACCTCCCCGTCCGGCGCCGACGCGGAGATGGCGACGGCCTGCTAGCCGCCCCGCCAGTCGCCAGCTCGCGTTCTGACGATACAAAAAAAAACGCCCTTTAATTTATACGACACGCATTGGCATGTTAAGCATGGATGTGCATGGGTGAAGAGCAACGAGAGGGTGCGGCGCTATGGCCGATCTTCGGGGTTGAACCCCCGAAGCCCTGTCGGCGGCGTGGGGGGCCAGGCTCGCACCGGCCAAGCGGCGCCTTCCTTCGGCCCATCGCGGGCCACTGGGCTCTTCCTTGTCTTGCCTGGCCTGGCCTGGCCTCGCCTTGGCGCCACGGCAATGGTGGTGGCGGCCATGACGGCGATAGTGGCTGCAAGACGCGTCGGGCCAGGTGGCGCCAGGTCCGGCTGCTGCAGCCATGGACCCGAGCCGCTTGCGTATGCGCGACGGAGCGACCGTCGCACGAGCCTGAGGGCTGCGCTCGGGCGATCCCATGTCCGACGCACCGGTGGTGAAGAACAGCGCGTCGCCGCTGCGGGTCCCGGCGAGCGACGCGACGTGCCACGTGGCAGCAGATCGTCGCACGTCGGGGGCTCGGACCCTCCGAGCGCTGGCCGTGGCCCTCGCGCTGCTGACGCATGCTTCATCCGCTGATCGCGCCTGGCCTGCGTTCGACCGTGCCCCCCCCCAACCGTGTCCCTAGGCCCTCAGCAACCCCGCTCGCTCTCGCTCTTCCTCTCTCGCGCGCGCGTCGTCGTCCCTCGTTCGTTCGCACGGCGTCCCCGCGTCCTCCTCGAGCCCGCGCGCTGTCGCTTCCCATCATGCCGGGCACCATCAAAGTGAACGTGAAGTGGTCGGGCAAAAAGTACGATGCCATCGAACTCGATCTGACGCAGCCCGGCGTCGTCTTTAAGACCCAGCTGCAGTCGCTGACAGGGGTCCCGCCCGACCGCCAGAAAATCATGGTCAAAGGCGGGATGCTCAAAGATGATGCGGATATGGCCGCGCTCCAGCTCAAGGAAGGCCAGACCCTGATGGTAAGTTCCCAAACCATCGCGACAGGCGATCAACGAGGAGAGAAAAGAATATTATGCTCACCGCATCGCACGTTGACGTTGATTCGATGATCAGATGATGGGTACCGCCGGCTCTATTAAGCCGACGACTCCGCCACCGGTGACCCAGTTCCTCGAGGACATGACCGAGAAAGAGCTGGCCAAAACGCTCGAGATCCCCGCCGGGCTCGAGAACCTGGGCAACACGTGCTACATGAACTCTACACTCCAGTGCTTGCGCAGTATGCCGGAGCTGACGGCGGTGCTACGGCGGACCCAGGCCGACGCGTCGCTCTCGAAGGACCCGCGGTCGAACCTCACAGGTACGCTCGCCAACCTCTACAAGGAGCTTGCGGGCGCGACGTCCGGCGTGCCGCCCCTGCTCTTTCTGCACATGCTGCGGGATGTGTTTCCGCAGTTCTCGGAGCAGGACGCCCACGGCTACATGCAGCAGGACGCCGAGGAGTGCTGGACCCAGATGCTGCAGGTCCTCAAGGAGAAGGTGCCCGGGCTGTCGGTGAACGGCGAGACCGACAAGTCGGCGTCCTTTGTCGATCAGTTCATGGAAGGTCGACTCCGCGCTGAGCTGAAGTGCGACGAAAGCGCCGAGGAACCCGTCCAGACGTCGTATGACTCGTTCCTGTCGTTGAAGGTCAACATCGGTTCCGGCGTGTCGACGTACATGATGGCGGACATGAAGGCCGGGCTGACCGAAGCGATCGAGAAGACGTCCGAGACGCTGGGCCGCACGGCGCGCTACACCAAGACCTCGCAGCTCGACCGTTTGCCCAAATACCTGGCAGTGTCCTTTGTGCGCTTCCAATGGAAGGCCGACAAAAAGCTCAAAGCCAAGATCCTGAAGCGCGTCCAGTTCCCCAAAGTGCTGGACATGACGGAGCTCTGCACGCCGGAGCTGCGCGCCAAGCTGGCGCCGGCCAAGGCGCTGCTGCAGAAGCGCGACGAGGCTGCCGCCGAGGCGCGCAAGCAGAAGAAAGCCCGCACCGAGACGGCGGTGGACGCGTCGTCGTCCTCGTCGTCCGCGGGGGCGACGGCGGCCGAGCACCCGCAGGCGAGTCCGGCGTCGGCGGAGGCCGAAGCCGCGGCCGCGGCCGCGCCGAAGGACGGCACGGATCTGATCTCGCAGTTCAAGGCGCAGGCGCGGCTGCTGCGCGAGCTGGGCGTCGACGACGATGTGATCCGCGATGTCGGATGCAACCCGTCCGGCATCTACGATCTCGTGGCCGTGCTGACGCACAAGGGGCTTGGCGCCAACTCGGGGCACTACATGGCCTGGGTTAAGAACCGGTCGTCGCCGAAACCCGATGCCTCGTCGGCCACTCGCTCCGCGGCGCGTGCGGAGGACGCCGATACCGGCTCGTGGTGGATGTTTAATGACGACCAGGTCAGCCCGGTCACGGAAGAGGAGATCACCAAGCTGGAGGGCGGCGGCGACTGGCACACCGCCTACATCTGTCTCTATGCTGCCAAAGACTTGTAACCTGTAACATGAGATGATGCAGACTTCATGACCCCCTCTGCATCCCCGCGGTGGCCGACGCGGGTGCCCTCGAAGCCGGGCGGGTGGGCCGGGAGGGCCTCATGGCGATCGATGGCCATGACCACCGCCTGCCGCGAGACGACATCACAGCACGTCGCTTGAACTTCGAAGCGAATGGGCGACCAAGGCGGGGATGGCATGTCGTCGCCTGTGCCCGCAGACGGTGACCACCATCTGGGTCGAGATCGACGAACGCCGCGAAATCCTGCTAGGGCTCTGGCATTCATCCTTCCGTGATGATGGATGGGCACCCGGCGCCCCAGGCGCCCCCTCCATGCTCCCGAGTGTTGTCCTCGCCACCGCCACCACCGCCACCGCCACGACCATCGGCGCGCTGGCCAAGCCCTTTCCCGGATGATCGGAGGGCCGAGCCGCGAGGGCCGCGCGAGGCGTCGTGCTGCGGCAACGCCGGCCACGGCAACGATGCCGACGACGACGACGACGCCGACGCGAGCGACGACGAGGGGTCTGCCCCTTCGAGCGCGGCGGCCGTCCACGTCGCTCCCGGTCCTCCCGGTCCGGGGCCATCGTCCGCGTCGACCCCGCGCCGCGGCAGATCCATGGACGATCCAGGTGCGCGCCATCGCCGCACACCGCCGAGCGACCGCAGACGGCGCCTCGCCCGATCGGCCGCATCGCGCGGCGACGCCGCATCGCCTAGTGAGCGCGCCTCCTCAGGATCTGAAAAGCAGTGGTGCGCCATCGCGCGTGGGCATCGGCGCGATGGCATCGAGCCCCGTGCTCGCGCTCCGCGCTTGATGTGATGCTCGTGTCCCTTGCTGACCGACGCCCGATGACCCCGAGATACGACGCGTGGCCGCCCCTTTTCTTTTCATTCGGTCCCTCAGTCCACCGTGCTCGTCTGCCGCTGCCGCTGCCGCTGCCTCTGCTGCCGCTGCCGTTGCCGCTGCTGCTGCTGCTGCTGATCATACTCGTGCTGCGTCTGTGACTGCTGCCACTGCCACGGCCACTGCCACTGCTGCTGCTGTTGCTGTTGCTGATCCTGCACGTGGTTCATCTCAACGTGTTGAACGAGCCAGGCCTCGCGTATCGACCACGGCCGATTGACATTGACGATTGACGATTTTGACGCGCACGGCTGCCGACCCCGATTCGCCACGCCACGTGCTACATTCGCTTCCTTGCTTCTTTCCGGCGCTTCTTTTTCGTGAACGCGCGTACAACGCGACCAGCGTGTGTGACGCACCATGTCGAACGACGTCGTCGTCTGTGACAACGGCACAGGTGTAAGTATGCGGCTGCGGGTACTAATGCCGATGCCGACACCGATGCGAATGGGGCCCGATCGGGAGGGATGGGACAAGCGAATGACGCTCCCCTGGGGCGGTCCCCTTGATTTTCAATGTGTGGTACTCACCGCATCACCTGATGGATGTGATGGCATGTGATTCATGACGCCATTCGTGGTGACGGCATGGCCGCGCAACCTGGAACGCCGATCGGGAGTGCTCAGTTTGTCAAATGCGGCTTTGCAGGCACTAATTTCCCCGTCGCGACCTTCCCGGCGCTCGTGGGCCGCCCGATCTTGCGCGCGGAGGAGAAGATCGGCAATGTGACGCTCAAGGACCTCATGGTCGGCGATGAGGCCGCGGCCGTCCGGTCCTCGCTGCAGGTGTCTTACCCGCTCGAGAACGGCATTGTCCGCAACTGGGAAGACATGACGCATCTCTGGAACTACACCTTCTACGAGAAGCTCGGCTTGAAGGACTGCAAGGACCACAAGATCCTGCTGACCGAGCCCGCGATGAACCCGAAAAAGAACCGCGAAAAGATGTGCGAGGTCATGTTCGAGCAGTATGGCTTCAGCGGCGTGTGGATCGCGATCCAGGCCGTGTTGACGCTGTATGCGCAGGGCTTGCAAACGGGTGTCGTCGTCGACTCGGGCGACGGCGTCACCCACATCGTGCCGGTGTACGACGGCTACGCGCTGCCCCACCTCACCCGCCGCCTCGATGTCGCCGGCCGCGACATCACCCGCTATCTCATCAAACTGCTGCTGCTCCGTGGCTACGCGTTCAACCGCTCTGCCGATTTCGAGACCGTCCGCCAACTGAAGGAAAAACTCTGCTATGTCGGATATGACCTCGAGCTTGAGCAGAAGCTCGCCAACGAGACGACGGTGCTTGTCGAGTCTTACACGCTGCCCGACGGCCGCGTGATCAAGGTGGGTTCCGAGCGCTTCGAGGCGCCGGAGGCCCTGTTCCAGCCCCACCTGGCCGACGTGGAGTCCCCGGGCGTCGCGGAGCTGCTGTTCAACACGATCCAGGCCGGCGACATCGACATCCGCGCCGAGCTCTACAAGCACATCGTGCTGTCGGGCGGCTCCTCGATGTATCCGGGCCTGCCGTCGCGCCTCGAGAAGGAGGTGAAGCAGCTCTACCTGACCCGCGTCCTCAAGGGCGACCGCGAGCGCTTGGCCAAGTTCAAGATCCGCGTCGAGGACTCGCCCCGGCGCAAGCATATGGTCTTCCTTGGCGGCGCTGTGCTCGGCGACATCATGCGCAACAAGCAGGAGTTCTGGATCAGCAAACAGGAGTGGGAAGAGCGCGGGATCGCGTCCCTCGACAAGCTAGGCGCCCGCGGCGGCTAAAACAAAATGAAAAGATATAGTATACTTCTCCCCTCATACACCCGCAACCCATCCGCTTTTTTTTAGCTATGATCCACGGTTCTTACCGCGGATCTATTGTCGTGATGTGGGTAGGGTGGAAAGGAGCGCATCGCTCGAAGGGCCTTGGATGCTCCTCTTTTCCTGCTTTCGATCCATGGGTCAGGCTTTTTTTAGGTCTTTCATCGATACATGGCTCGTTGAGGGTGTGGACTCCAATAGGCTCAGAGCCCACTCGAATGGCTTCCTTAGTGGAGCCGCAAGGGCTGCAGCTCGATGGCGTCCGAGTCTGAAAGCAGCGGGACGCTGTGCACGCTGCTGCTGCTGCTGCGACTGCTGGCGAGGCCCGCGGGAAGGACGGCGGGCGACGGAGCCGTGGCCCCGATGCGCGTGGGCGTACCGCTTCGGTCCGGCGTCTGCGAGGCGGGCGGCGGGCCCGCACTGCCGGGGCGACTGTGGAGACTCCGGGTGTCCGTGGCAATGCCGTCGAGCCGCGTCGACGGCACCGGCGTCGGCGTCGGCGGCAGCGGCAGTGGCGGCGTCGGCGGTAGCGGCAGCGGCAGCGGCGAGGAGGGCGCGCCTGTGCTCCGCCGGGCCCTGCTGCCGCTCGTCGCGTGGCCGCGACGTCCGGCCTGGCCGAACTCGACGGGCTCGAGGTCCTGCTTGGAGCAGAGCTGCCAGCCGAGCGCATCGGCGCTCCAGAGCCCTGCGGCGAACGCGGCCCACCAGAGGAGCTCGCGGGGCAGGCCGCCAGTGTAGACGGCGGTGGCGATGAGGTGGAAGCCGTAGGTGGTGGCGACGAAGTCGCGGACGCGTTTCGCCCGGGCGACAAGGCGCAGCACGCCCAGCGCCAGCACGGGCGCCGCGGCGAGCTGGGCCAGCGCCGCGAGCCAGCCGGCGACCGAGGAGGGCCGGAAGTAGCTGGCGTCGAGCAGCGGCTGCAGCGACAGCGACGCGCCGAACACGACGGCCGCGGTCACGCAGACCAGACCGAGCACGCTATAGAAGAGTCCCTGGAGGGCCACTGTCCAGCCATTGAGCGCATACCGCATACCGCATACCGCATACCGCATGTCCCATGCCGTCGATCCACAGGGAATTCGGTAAGAAAAATACAGAGAAAGAGGTGAGTGGACACGGATCTTTCACAAAAACGGCTTCGCCACACCCGCGATCTTCCTGTCCGTCTTGATGTCGTGGGTCACCGGCCTTTACAGATCTGGGCAATAATGAGGTAAGGATCGAAGTCCGATGCACGGAAGGCGGACGCCATCGCGACAGCAGTAGCGGCATGGATGCACTAGCGGCGGCCGGGGAGTCGTCTCTCGCAGAACGGAAGGAAGGGCGCCGCCCAAGGCCACCACGCGTGCAGCGTCCGGCTCACGCGGCCGCAGGGATGGATCGATGGAACCGACCCTGCGGCCCGACGCGCCGTCGGGACCCTTTCCTCGTGAAGCAGCGTCCGCCGCAAGCGCACATCAGCGCCCCTCGCGCCCGCCGTTGCCCCGCGAACGCCGGCTCGACGATCGTCGCACACGGAGGCGAGCCCGCGGCGCGGGGTCGGCGGCCGCCTGCTGCGCCACACGGCGCCGCGCCTGCTGCGCCACACGGCGTCGCCACGCGCCCCGCGGAGCTCCGCCGCGCTCAGACGGGCCGCTCGGCGGCAGGCCCGCGCGGCGGCCTTGCGGCGGCCATGGGCGCGTCCGACGAGCGGCGGCGACGCTTGACGCCCTTCCAGCCGGGCGACGCCGGGTCCGCCGCCTCGGCGCCGCCGTCGTCGTCCTCGTCGATCGCGGACCGGTCCGAGCAGCCCGAGCGCGTCTCGCTCGCGGGGTCGTCGTCGCGGCACGCGAAGGGCGGCGGCCCCGCGCGCGCCGGCTCGTCGTCGTGGCGCTGCCGGTCGACGGGCCAGCCGTCCGACGGCGGGGCCGGGACCGAGGCGGCCGACCCCTGGCCGCCGGACGGCGTGGCCGACGACGCCGCATCGGCCGGTGACCGCGACGGCGATCGCGACGACGAGGGTGACGACGATCGCGACGGCGACGGCGAGGGGGACGGCGACGGCGACGGCGAGGCGCTCGCGCCGCGGAACATAGCCTGGTCGGCTTCCGTGACATGGCAACGGATGGGGAGCCGCCCAGCCACCGCTGACGCTGACGCGGCGTGCCGCGCGTCCGGCGGCGGCGTGAGGGGCGGCGGCGGCGGCGCGGGCAACACGCCGGTCGCCAGGCGCCACGCCTGGAGCAACGCGGCGGCATCCACGTCGTCCGTGGGCGTGAGGTGGCGCAGCGCCGCCGCGCCCGTCGAGCATGCGAGCGCGCAGCGGAACACGCGCCAGCCGTACAGCACGTGGTGCGAGTGGAGGTCGGCGTCGCCGACGTCCGGATCGAGCGTGCCGTCCTCGTTGATCTGGTACGACAGCGGCTCGAGGAGGCGCGCGAGCGCCGCGTCGGGCGCCGGCTGGCCCGCTGCGCCCCGCGCCAGCGTCGGCACGGCGCGCATACCGGTGGCCCAGAGCTGCGTGAGCGTCGCGTTGCCCAGCCACCCGGCCATGGCGGCGCGGACGGCGGGCAGCCGGAAGGGCCGCGGCGCGACGGGCGTGGCGAGGGGCTCGCGCTCGAAGGCGCGCGCCGAGCCGGCTTTCCACCGGATCCAGTGCGCCTCGTGGTCCAGCACCGTGGTCAACGACCGCGTGAAGAGCGATGCCGCGGGTGATGCGGACGTCGGCGCCGCGGGCCAGCCCAGCAGCTTGGCGAGCCGGCGTTTGGTCGCCGCAACCCACGCCAGCTGGGCGTCGGTCAGCGACTGCGTGGGCACGACGAAGCGGTTGCGCGTGAAGCCTGGCTGGGTCGACTCATAATGGCTCAGCAGCGTATCGACGGCCAAGCGCTCGGCATCCGAGAAGCCCGAGAGATACTGCAGAACAATGGCGAATTGCGTCACGATCTGCCGGCGGAACCACGGGTCGTGCAGCTCCAGCCAGAACAGGTTCTGGCTCGTGAGGTATTTGGGGATCTGCAAGTCGTCCCCGACGTCGTCGGCGGCGGCCGAGAGCGGGGTCGCGCTGGAGAGGGAGGGCTGTGGCGGGGGCAAGGCGCGCGTCAGCGGGTCCCCGCGTGGACTCGGATGCTTCTCCGTCGCCCGTCGCTTCAGCCCGGAAGCCCCCGGCGTCGACGTCGATGCTGATCCTGACGACGCACGCGTGTTGCCGCTCTCGCGGCGGGACTCGAGCTGGTCAAAGACATCGAGGACCTCGTTGGCCGCGGCCGTGAACGCTTCGAACGCCGACGCCTCCAGCAGCGCGTTAGGCTGGCAGAAGCGCGATTGGAGGCTCCAGAACGCGCAGTAGAAGCGGTGTGAGAAGGTGCCGAGGCCCGGCGCATGCGGCGCGGCGTCGGCGTCGGCGTCGTAGGCGGTGACGTTCTCGACGTGGAACTCGCCGCGCAGGCCGACGCCGGACCGGTCGTTCAGCGGGAACACATCCGCCAGGTACATGAGAATGCGGCCGCACATGACGGCGTTCTGGGCGCGCGAGAGCCGCTTCATCAACAGCGTGCACGTGCGCAGCAGCACAAGCCCGGCGCCCTTGCCGGCCTGCATGTCCGCCGTCAGCGGCGCCTTGCGGATCACCAGGTAGTCGAACAGCCGCTCGGCGCTCGCGAGCGGCAGCACGTCCGACACGAACTGGAACAGGGCCAGCGTCAGGCTGCGCGCCGTGTGCGAGCTCACGGGCGCCGCCGTCGTCGGGGGCGCCGCCTGTGCCGCGGCGACCGTCGCGGCCACGGGCGTGCTCGCGGCATCCGTGCCGCCGCCGCCGCCGGCGGCGGCGCCGTCGGATGCGGCGGCCGCCGCCGCGAGCAGCTGGAGCCGCAGCGCGACGTCAAAGATCAGAAACAGCGGCATGACTTGCCGCTCGATCGCGGCCGCAAGGTGCGCGTCCGCCGCGGCGCCCGCGTCGGCCGCGGTCCCCGGGAGCGGGTGTCGGCGGATCGCCTCGAGCACGGCCGACCGCAGCGCGTTCTCGAGCCAGCTCCAGACGACGAGCGGCGCCGCCGCCGAGCCGCGGGCGGCCACGTGGTCGTGCCACAGCGCCGCGGTCGCGTCCGTGAACGCTGCGGCATGGAACGTCGCGAGGGTATACTGCGGCCGCGTGGCGGCGACGACGGCGTCGAGCTGCGCATGCAGCGCCGCAGCGCCGTGGGTAGCCGTCATCCTAGCGGTCGGAGGCCCGGAGCGGCCGGGCCGGTTTAAGCGCTGGTGAGGAGCGGGTGAGGAGCGGGGCCTTCGGGGCAGGCGGCAGGCGGCAGGCGGCAGGCGGCGACGCGACGCGGCGGCCTTCAAGCAGTCGCCGACGTGAGCGAGACGCCGATGCCGCCCAAGCAGAGTGGGGGCTGCCGTGCACGCAGGTCCACCGTGGTCTCGGTGGTGACCGATCGGCACGACGGTCATCTTTCCCTTTGTTTTTTTCTCCGACAGCTGGCATGCGCGTCCGCGTCTCGCCGCGCAAGCCGCCAGCCCAAGAACTCAGGACGGGCTTGCGGGGATTCATTCATGGTGGCGTGGCGGCGTCGCTGCGTGGCAACCCCTTGCGCGAAGGCGCGACGCGCCATAGACCCCTGCGGCGTGTGGCGTTCGCAAGGTCCAGCCGGGCAAAGCGGGCCGAAAGGTGGCCCGTCGCTTCCTCTAATAAGAGCGGCCTGCTTCCATGCCAAGACCGACCAGCGCCAGCCACGCATCACGAGAAAAATACAGAGACGATCAGGATGAACGTACAAACGTGAATTGGTATACAGCGAAAGAGGGATCGAGAGAAACGCGGGCGGCGAGGGCCGTGATCACGAGTATGCTAGCAGCTAGTGTCCACCGCTGACCTTGTCCCCGCGAAGGGCATGGTAGAACGTCAGCGAGAGCGACAGGATCATTATGAACACGCCGAAGGCGACCATGAACAGCGCGGCGATGTGAGTGGGCGACCCGACGCGCGTCGGGATCGCATACTGGCCTTCGACTATCCCGCATCGACCGGCATCCTGGAGACTGTGGCGGCGGCTCGAGGACCGCGAGGAGGGCAGGGATGATGGCGACAGGGGCGGCCCGCGCTCGTGGTCAAGCAGCGTCGAGTCGTTCGGCACCGTGCTGTAGTTGGCACGGCGTCCGGAGGCCTCGACGTCCAGGTCGGCGCTGATCACGTCGTTCTGCATGCCGGTATACTCGCCGTTCTGGGCGTCCGCCATGGTCAGCCGGTGGTAGAACATGCCCGGCAGGATGTAGCAGATGGTGGTTGAGCCGGTGGCGCCGACGATCGAGAGCACGAACGAGAGGTTTTGGACCGAGATGGCGATCAGGAACGCCCCCGTGAGCAGCGCGAGCGTCGTCATGGTCCACTGGGACCGCGTCACATGCGGCGCGACGGGACTGCCGTGGTCATCCAGCTCAGGCGCAGCTGGCCCCAAGGTCGGCCCGTCGAGCATGGCACTCTCGGCGTCGCCATCGTCCGGCAACCGTGGCGGATGGCCCGTGCTCTCGACGATATCGATCTCTTCCATCGAGGCGCTGTCAGACATGCACGCGAGCGAGGAGAACTGCACCATGCCCAGACACTTGAGCACCGACGCACGGGCGGGATGGATCTGCAAGGGGATCGAGAGCCCGACCAGGAGGCACATCGACAGCTGGGCGCCAATCACGAGGTTGCTCATCGGATACTGGCTGATGAGGTTCGAGCCGATATGCGGGCCGAAGGTAAGGTATCCGAGCACCGCCACGATCTGATACACCACGTGGGCCGTTGTAATGGCAATACCAATGACGCTGCGGATCTGGGGCTTCGAGTTGTCGCGCAGCTCGTTGAAGATGGCAAAGATGTTCTGGTGGCACGTAAAGGCAAAGACAAAGATAGGCAGTGTCGTAAAGAAGGTGCCCGGATCGAAGCGGAACCACTGGATCTCGCTCCATCGGAGATGCGGCGGCAAGCCTTCGGGCGCGGCAATGTAGAAGTAGGAGACGAGGTAGACCAAGTAAACGACGGCCGTCAGGGCGAGGGCGGAGGTGTAGCGCAAGCTATCGAGGCGTCGAAGGAAGGCGAAGGGACTCATGCCCACGAGGAAGATCGTGATCCACAACGAGCGGTTGCTCCACCACGTGCCGATGAGCTCGGGGCTCAGATTGCCCACGACAATCGGCATCAACGAACCGACAATCACCAGATAGGAGATGGAGACGCCGAAGCACTTGACGGCAATCGCGAGATCAAAGAAAAACGCCGCGTTCGGGTACGTGATCTGCGCGCAGGCAAAGAAGCTGGACTGCCGTCCGACGCGGGCGGCGACGGTCGCGAGCAGGGTGAGCCCAAAGATTGAGAAGCTCGAGAACAGCGCGATCATGATCATCCCGAGGCCCATGCCGACCGACGCCAGCGCCGCGGGCATCGCGAGCATCCCGGACCCCAGCACCGTGTTCGCGATATTGATGACGCTGCTGGGAATCGAGCCCGTCGGCTGATGGAGCGACGTCGCGGAGGCGCTGAGATGGCCGGGTCGTGCCGCGTCGGCACTCGTCGCGCGGGTGCCGCTCAGAAGCCGCGAATGCGACGACGTGCGGTCGTCGTGCCGGCCGCTGCCGTCACCGCCATCGCGGTGCGACCCGCCGAGCGGTTTGGCGGGAACACCCATCGTCGACGATCCCGGGGCGGTCGCCTTGGCCTGGTACGGCGGCGGAATGCCGATCACGGACGCCGTGGATGCAGCGGTCGTGGCGGCGGCGGCGGCGGCGGCGGACGTCGATGCGCCGGAGGGAGCTGCTGAGGCCGAGGTCGAGGGTGACGCACTGGAGGCAGCGGCAGAGGCTGAGGCCGGGCTCGATGCACGCTGGTGCAGCAGCGGCGTGAGCCGAATCCGCTCCGACACGATGTCCGCCGTTGCTGCGGTGAAGCCGCGCGCGCGACGGCGCGAGAATGGGGGAAGGGGTGGTCGACGCTGCCGTAGCCAGACGAAGTCGGCACGCTATCGATTCAGCGATCAGCGCTTGAATGAAGATGGTGGACGCCCACCGTCGAGGGAGTGGGTCAAAAGGCCCACGTGCGAGAATCCGTGTTGGGGCTGGGATCAACGGGCTATGCGTCAGAAAAGTGCGATCGCGCAAGGCTGGCAAGACCGGCGGAGGATGCGGGAGAAGAGGGATGATCACGAGTTGATACCTATCGTTGATGCGAGGATCGGCGAGAAGGCGACGATCGGCCGAGATCCGCGACGGTGGGATGCGGCCCCGCCTGGTCGCGTGGCGAGCGGCTGCGCAGAAAGGGCCTCCCCAGCTGGGCTGAGCGCGGCGCTTAAACCAACTGCGGCGGTCTTTTCTGTGTTTTTGTTATTCCGACTTTTTCCGGCGGCCTTCTGAGGCGGCCTCGACGTCCTTCTGCGCGCTGGAGCGACAAGCCGCTTCTATCGAAGACGGTACGGCGGATGCGGTAAGTCGGGGCGAGGAGACGAGCGACAGGCGGGAGCTGTGACTATTGGATCCATCAATGGTATAATGGATGCGATGGACACGATGGATGATTGGATTTCAAGCGCCTCTTTTTCTCTCAAGTCCGCCGGATGGCTTCGTCATCACAAGTCGAAGCACGGCCTTGTCGACCGCATCCGCGACATGGCTACTTATAGGGTGCCGGATGCCGGATGTCGGATGCCGGGTGCGCGATGGCAGGCGGCTCAGGCATGACGTGCTTATGCACTCTGCCTCTCAGTACCATTTGCCGCGCGCAGGCGTGTGTAGGGAGCCCGAAGGAACCCCTCTACCCTCTGCCCCGCACAAATCTGCCGCGTGCCGCTAATCGAAAGGCGAGCAGCGACGCGTGAGCAGAGACGATCGCTGGAGCTGTTTGACCGAAAGCCTATCGTGATGCGTCCGCGTGCTCCAACCGAAACGCATCCCGCGATGGGCAGCGGGCGCCGATAGCCGTTTGCCGACCCAGGGCATGTCAACCATACATGGCAACGATGCCTGTAACGATGCCTGTCGAGAACCCTGCAGCAGCCGCGAGACGACCGCTCTCTCTCGCTCTCTCTGTTTTTTTTTCTCCTTCGTAAGGGTTCCCGGTCCCAAGGGCATCATCCAAGCTTGGCTTATCGCAGCATCGTCGGTTGGCACCAGAACAGCCCAGCGGGAGGGCCCCCGTCCCCGAAGGGTGACATACCCGTGCAGAATCCCGGCTAGCGTCTCGGCTCCTCGCTCGCCTCGCCGCCGGCCGCATTCAACGAAACGGGTCGCAATTCCCGCATCGAAACAGGCGACGAAGCTCCGGAACCTCTGATCACGCTGGGGGTCCTGGCGGGGCCGCGACGTGAGGGCAGTCTGTCGACGCGCTGCCTTCCATCCTCAATCCTCGATCCGCCCGATGCCGATGACGATGCCAATGCCGATGCCAATGCCAAGGCCAAGGCCAAGGCCAATGCCGATGCCAAGGCCAATGCCAGTGCCAAGGCCAAGGCCGATGCCGATGCCACGAGCGAACCCCACGAAGCGCGCTCGGACGCCAAGCGCGGGTCGTTGTTCGCGAGGCCGCGAAGGCATCGTGCGCCGGCGGCTTATCGCGTCGCGCTGTAGTCGGTCTTCCCCGGCGAGCCGTCTCCGCACGCAGGCACGCGCCGTGGCCGATCGTGTGACCCGTTCGGTGGGGTTGCGATAACGACGTGGGGCGGCCTGCGGAGTGCTGGGCGAGGCCACACCGCCTGCGGCCCGTGTGCCATCCACCCGACCCCACCGGGCAAGCGGGGGGCGTCGCCGCGCGACTCGCCGCCTTCCACGCTGCTGCTGCTGCTGCTACTGCTGCTGCTGCTGCTGCTGCTGCTGTAGGAAAGCGCGGGACGGAGAGGCGACGGAGAAACGCGGGGGTGGCGGCGGCCATGAGGACCGCACGGCGGCCCGCTCCGTCCCAAGAAGCGTTCATCCTCCTGCTGGTGCGCCTCGAGGCGGCAGCGGACCCCGCCCCAGCACCACAAGCCTCGTGGGCCGGCCAGCCCCAGGGGCGTTTGGACCCCGTGTATCACGCGTGCATCGCAGCGAGAGCAACGCAAGGCGACGACCATGGTAGGATGATGAGGAAGGGATCCTCCCCGATGCATCGCGGTCGACCATCATCCCCCCGATGCGGCCCATGCATCGATTAGAGAGTCACGCGGCGCTCGGACCCTCGGCCGCACGAGGGATGGTCATGCGTCGATGCGGCCGGTCATGCGGTGGGTAAAGCGAACCCAATCGATCCAACTCGCTCTTCGTTGGCTGTGCGAGCCCACCATGGATCGCGCTCCGGATCATTGAAAGCACAAGGTCTCGCCGCTGGAACGTGATGCCAATCGGAGCCTCTCGAAAAAGGATTGCGGTGGCGCCCTTCGGTCGCGTACCTAAGCCGGGTGGCATCGCCACCCAGCGCCTGCTGTCTCACTGACACAAGATGACCTACGCGCGGCCATGTCATCATGGCGTCCCCCGTCTCGTGCGAGCTAGGCTCACGCGCCGATGTCCGTTACCATCGATGTCCCGGTTTCCTTCTCATCGGAATCAAAATAAGGTCAAATGACGAACCAGCGTCAATGATCGAATGGGGACAAAGAATAGAGAGAACTCACCACCCCGCTAGAGATCCCCCAAGCGAACCCTCACGCAGCTGATGCGAATACAGACGTCGAGCCATGGCTCATCGATACCTTGATGCATGCGGAGGCCATCTGATCGGTGTACTCTGATGGTCTTCCTTCAGCCCGAGCGGACGCGTGGCTTGTGCGCGCCGACGCCCGCCGAGGGACCCACCACGCGATTCTGCACGCGGGGGGAGGCCCTGCGCTGGCGCCATGACGAGGGCAGGCAGGAGCCCCTGCAGGCCGCCACGCCTCGCTGCGCCACAAGGCCGGTCCCGAGCGCCACGTCTCGCCGCACCGCGTTGCCGGCCACGCGCGCGGCACCCGTCGCCGCGAGTGCTCCCTTCCCGTCTGCGCCACATGCGGCCTGCGAAAGGCTATGCGGAACCCCGCGATCGGCGCGCGCGGCCGTCGCATCGATCTGCATCAGCGCCACGGCGTCGACGACGCGTCCCTCGCCGCGATGCGGAAGTCCAGGCGGCCTGCCGATGGCGTTCACGAAGGCGTCCCCGTGGGCGGGCCCGAGACGGTCTCCGCTCCCGCATGGGGGAGCGGTGGTCCGAGTCGGCCTTCGGCGGCAGTCGCCGCTCCGACACCAGACGCGCTTCGATCGTCCGGCCGGCTCCCACAAGATCGCGCGTGGCCGCTCCTTTTCTTGCTTCTGCGCGCCGCCCGCGCGAACCGCGAACCTGCCGCGTGCGACCTGCGCGGGCGGAGACGCGACGCGCTATGATGGCGTCCGCCCTCGCCCTCTGGCTGGCCGCGCTGTCAGGCGTGTGCGCCTCCATGGCGACCGTTCTCACCAAGCTCGCGCTGCGCCCCGAGCCCCTGCTTCACTTGCCGGTGCCGTGGCTCGCGGCGGCGGCGTCGCCCGCCACCGCCCGACTGGTCGCCGGCGCCGGCGTCGTGCTGGCCAACCTCACGATGTGGGTGCTGTTTACCGCGGCGCTGGCGCGCGCGCCCAACACCCTGATCGTCACGGTCGTCAATTCCGGCACGAATCTCGCCATCAGCGGTCTCTGCGGCGCGCTGATCTGGCACGAGCCTGTCCACGGCCGCTATCCGTGGGGCGTTGGCTGCGTGTTGCTCGGGACTAGTCTGATCCTCCTTGCCGAAGCCCGCCACCACGCGGCCGCGGCTCCGCCAAAAACATCGACGAGCAAAAAGAGGGCGTGATCCGTCCTCGAAAGGAGCTGGAAAAGGAAGCGGCGTCCATTCACCCAGAGCTGTAGAGCAGATTCTATGAAAAAAAGAAGAACGAGAACACAAAAGATAAGCGACGGTAGCGCGGTTCAATTCATCAGGTGGCTAGGAACCCCCATCGTGCTCGGCACAGAGCGCGAGCGAAAGCAGGGGCTGTGGCTGTCCATACCAACGCAAGGCAGAGTCCATCCACTGATGCACAACGTTTTTCCCAGACGGTGGCCATCGCACCATCGGGAACCCACATCCGGGCAAATACGCCGGCCGTCGTCTGCCGGCCGTCGTCCGCCAGCCTGCGCCAACCAACAGGCTTTGCTGGATGAAGCGCGGAGAGTGCTGCCGGCATGGGCATGCATGGGCATAGCGTATCAGGCCTCTCTGTGCGATTCTATGCGGCCAGCAGAGTCTTGATGCTCTTGGGCGTCGTTTCGTCGTTCAGGTGAATGGTCGTGTACCGCAGCGTGTTCATCAAGTTCTGCGCGTTGTCGGCCCCCTGGATCACGCGCACCGACGCGCGCACATTGATCTTGCCGCCTTTGTTGAAGACGCCGACGGGGCTGATGTGGTCGTACATGATCATGCAGACCACGATCACGCGCAAGAAGTATTCGCCGGGCGACGTGTTCATCGTGAAGGAGACGTCGCCGGCCGCCGGCGCGCTCGCCGGCGCCGAGGCGGCGCCGCCCGCGGCCGCAGCCGCGCCATCCGCGCCGTCCCTCGTCTCGCTCGCAGCCCCTGTGGTGGCGGCCTCCGCGGGCGCCGACGCGGCCTCGGTCGCCGCAGCCGCCGTAGGCGCCGCCGCTTTCGACGGGTCCTGGGCGGCGTGGTAGCAGACGCCGCCGATCAGGGACAGCACGTCGGTGATCTCGTCGTTGGAGACCTTGGACCCGGGCGTCTGAGCGAGTCGGTTGACGCTGTCGATGACGGCCTTGGTCATGGGTGTCGCGTGGGCGTAGAAGAGGGACATGCGGTTGGCGAGCTCATCCTGGACGACGACGACGGGGCACGTGGCGCCGCCGGGGGCGCCCGCGGCGGGCTGCCCGGCCGCGCTGGCCATCCGCATCCGGCTGAGGGTGCGGCGGTAGTACGAGAAATCGTTCTGGATATTGGGGTTGCCCATCTTGAGCTCATCGAATCGCGATATAAACCAGAGCACGTCGGCGAGGCGCTTGGCCGTCGCAGCGTTCCGCTCCAGAGCCGCGGCGATCGCCGGTGCATCGCTGCCCGGGGCCGACGGATGCGCCGCGGCGTCGGCGCAAAAGAAGGTCAGCAGCGAGGGCACGGCGGCCTCGAGCTGCAGGGCAAATTCATAGAAAGCCTTCAGCGTCAGCACGGCGGGACTGACCGCGTTCCATGCCGCTTCCTCGGTGTCGCGGGACGGCGTCGAGATGGCCGCGCGGATAGCCTCACCGCAGCCCGCATAGGACTGGAGCGCGCAAAGATGCTCCTGGGCCGGGGCGAGTAGGGCCGTGACGGCATCGTAGGTCGCCTGCTCGGACTCGCATGGCCGTGCCGCCAACAAATCGATCGGCACGTGGCACGGGTAGTCGTCGGCGCCGCCGGCGGTGCCCTTGAGCAGCGAGAGGAGGACACCCATGGCGGCCGCACCCGGTCGCTGGAGATAAAGGGAAGGTAAAGGGAAGGAGGGGGCACCAGCGGGCACGTGGGGCAAAATGATTGCGGGGCGGGGCAAGCGTGCCACATAAAAGGGGTCAGAGGAGGCCCACGGCCAGGATTCGAAAATAAAGGTCGGGTATACGTCGGCAGGAGGAATCGAATGCGGGAGAGGTGCTTACTGCTTCGTGCCGGCAGTGCCTGGGGAAGAAGGACGGGGGACCGGCGCGACGCCGCGTCGTGGCCATGCACGTGGCGGATCTCGACACCGTCGTCTGCGCCACGCCCGACCGCTGCGCGTGACGTGAGGACGGAAGAAAGGCCGACGGCGAATGGATACGGGAGCGAGGCGGAGATGCGGGTCCTCGATGATGCGGATGCTGGAGGCGAGGTGGCGCGACGCGGGGCAGGATGGCGTCTGCTGGGTGCGTCTGGTGCGAAGTCGCTTGTCGAGCGGCCTGACGGCTCTGCAGCGCCACACACCTGCGGCCCAAGCCCGCGTGCGCGGGTTCCGGCGGGCCAGCGGTGCCAGCGTCAGCGTCGTTGAGTCCTGCGCACCAATGCGGAAAGCGGTTGACGACGAGTCCTAGGTCGATCCTGGCCGATCCATCGTCCGTGCCCCCTGGCACGTCCGACGGCTTCGAGTCGCGCCACGGCATGCAGAATGCCCGGTTCGGCCGCTCTCAGGGCGCATGGCTCAAGGCGCCGCCGCCGCCGGCCGCGATGCCCCCGCCGCCGTCGCTCTCCAGCGGCGACCTCGGCATGGCCCGCGACGTCGACGCGCAGCAACAGCGGAGATCCACCGTCTCACGTCGGACTGTGCGTGTGCGATGAGGAGCGCGCCCTTGTGCGGTTGTGGTCCCTGTGTTTGTGGTCCCAACATCCGACACCACGCATCAGCTGGAGCGCGGTCCCCGGCGCGGCGGCGGGCGGCGGCCGCGGGCAGCGCGGCCTCCAGCCGATCTGGCCTCGGGTGGGGGCGAGCGCTGAGGCTTGCGGCGGCGCGCGCGATCTACCGCCGCTGTCGCGGCCGCCGCCCGCCGCCGGCGCCCGCCACGGCACCCCACGCCGCCGGCTCGCCGGGTCCGCCGTCCGAAACAGCGCGCGCGCATCTCATACGCCGCTTTCGGGTGGAGCCGCGCCCGTTGGAGGGGTCGTTGGTCGCAGGTGATGGACGCCGTGTTGTGGCCCCGATGGCGGTCCACGCGACCCGACGGCGACGGCGTCGGCGTCCAGTCATCCGTCGGCAACCACGGGCCGCGGTCCGCGCTGGGCCTTCGATCGCCCGCCTGCAGCGCGGCGGGGGCACCGACGGCGGCGCAGGCGGCAGCGGCGGCGGCAACAGCCGCAGCAACCCGCCGCCGTCCGAACCACAACGGCCATGACGGCTTCTCACGCGCGACGGCGGCGCTCGACGCCGGCCGACGTCCACGAACGCCGGTCGACGCACGCGAGATACATGGCACGCCCGGGCCGCGCATGCGCGCGGGAACGGCGATCTTTCGGTGGTGGCCAGGCCGATGCGGGGAAAGAGGTGTGGCGGGCGACCGGCGTCCTCTCACAAGCGCAGACAATCACGTCGATCGAGAGGTGAAGGAGAGTGGGGGGGTAGGGGGCATACTGATGTCCGATGTGGATGTCCACCGCGTTCGCGGGAGGAGACAGGCTTCGTTCCATCCATCATCTGCCGAATCCGGCGGGAACGCGTGAACCTGGCGTCAGCGGGGTGATCGCCTGGCATCGCCGCTCCATCCTTGGCTGTCTTGTTGTCGTCCTCAGAAAGGTTTAATGAAAAAAAAAGAAAAGATCTATCGGAATAGCCGAGTGCTACGGAGTGCTACGAACCCCTTGACAGACAGTCTGGATGAGCACGGCATCTTCGGGAACGGCCCGGGTCGCACCATCATCGTTTTTAAGTCCATGGCGGGCCCCGAAGGCCAGGTCGCCAGCTGGCAGCTGGCCCGAAAGCAGTACTATGTGGAAGCCGGCATCAAAGTCACCAAAAAGCCGTCAGAAACCAGGCAGCGCCAATGAAAAGAGCCGCTGCTGCGGCTGTCCGAGGTGAGCTTCAAGGGCACAGCGCTCGCCGCGCACCGTTGATTCATGGAGGTAGGGCTCGCCACGTACGAGTCGCTGTGGGCCGAGTTCCTGAAGCTGCGCTGGGCACGCCAGCGCCTGCGGCTGTATCTGTGCGGTTGTAGTGACCAGCAGCACATGTTTGCCCAGTTCTTGAACCGCGTCGCCACGGGGCGCAGCCACGGAGATGAAGCCCGTGGTCGCTGAAGTGGTGGTTGCCTTTGGCGCGGCCAAGTTTGCCCCGGACGGCTAGGGCGAGATCGCCGTCCCAACGGCTGGCACATACTGGGTGTGCGCCCAGCGCGCTTCCGCACCATCCTGGTCGACGAATTTCGGACGACCCAGGTGCATGCCGAGCCGAATGGCCTCCTGACCAAGCTGAACCCCCCGGGCCCGACGACCATGCCGATCTCTCGCGCGTCCCGGGCGGGCGCTCCCCCGGCCGAGTCGACGGAAGTCAACCGGGTCCGCACGACCCGGCCGTACACCCAGACGCATGGGGTCCGGTACCCCGGCCTACGTCGGCGCCCGGGACCGTGGCTCGAGGTTCGTTCGCTGTGGTGTGATGCCACCCACAGCAAGTTGGTGAACCATGATCTCACTGCCGCGTACAACATCCGACGCTGTCTGGCCTTATCCATCAAACCGGAGGCGTTGTGACGCAACCCCGGGCAAGCTCCGCTGCAGCCCCTGGTCGGCAGGCTCATTCGACACTGAACCGGATGCGCTACAGCCTCTGTGGAAGACCCTGGGGAGCACCAGAGAGGGGCCGGTGTGCGTGTTGGGTAAGGGTGGGCCTACATGTGTTTTAGAAAATAGATGTGTGTTTCCGGCGATGAACCTAATGCGAACTGCCCCAGTGGGGTGCACCTGGGGTGCCCCAAGGAGGGCATTCGTGCCAGACCGTCGTAAGGGAGAGCCTGTACGTTCTTAAAAATGATATCGGCGTCGGCGTCTGAATCAGAGCATGGTCTACATTCTACATCAAATTCGGCTCAGCAGGCAAGATCGTGGCAAAATGTGGCTGCAGCGGCGTCTGGACATAGCTCCGCCGAAGCCGCAGCCGCAGATAGCAAGTGACCTGGGGGTCGTCGGGGAGACTCGAAGTCGATGCGGCCAAAGTTGAGCTGCGACTCGATCGTCGTGACCACCGGGCGGAGTGTCGCGCGGAGCTGGGCGAGGACGGGGCCCTGGAGACTTCGTACGCATTCGCTCGGGCGTGACCGCAAAACGGCCGACGCCTGGGCGGTGCCCTGCATGGCCTGCATGCCGCCGGCACGTTGGCCCGTGCGGGTGGCGCCGGAAGACTGTTGAGGGGCCGGATAAGCCCAAAAGCCCCCGTATTCAAAGCCACCCGGACAGCTTTGAGAGGCTTTGGGCCCGCCCCAACCGCCGCGGAGGCTAGGACCTAAGCATCCGGAGACTCCAAAAGCGGACCTGAGTAGCCCGGCCGAGACGGACCTCTCCTCATGGGTAGACATCAACCACGAGCACATGAAGGGCCAAAGCCCTCGCCAGGGGCGACCTCCTTAACCTTGACTATCCACCTTCTCTCTCTTTATCATTCAATAGTTACTTACTCCGACCTTGGATGCCAAGCCACATCGCCGTGACGAAAGTACGACGACACTGGGACACGGGAGAGAAACACATTTTTTGTTAACTTTTGTGTATACCTTTGGTGTATAAGCTTGGTGTACAAAGGCGGGTCCAAGCAACTGAGAGACGTGGTGGTGCCGGGTCTAAGCGAGGGCGTAACGAGGGCGTAGCGAGGGCGTAGCGAGAGCGTAGCGAGGGTGAAGCACGGCTGCGCATATCGCGGCCGTGGTGGTCGTTCGGTCGGTCAAGCGGGCCAACAGACAGCGAGTGGTGGCCGTGACGGACCTCAAGCATTGGCGTCTTCATTCCATTACGACAGCCGCCACATGAGCGAAATATATGCGGAACACGGGCTCGATGGCGCCGAACACCATACCCATGTCTCGAGTATCACGGCTTAAGATGGCTTTTCATTCTGATACGCTGCGGCATTCCTTTAATGCTCCGACAAAACTCGCCGCCTCTCTGATTTCTGAATTCTTGCTCTGTATCGTTGGCTTCACGGCAAGCTTCCATATATCTCCATCGGGGAGTATTGAGAGGTTAACGGCTTGCCTTGCGTTGCCTTGCGTTGCCTTGCCTTGTTTCCTCTTTCCCACTTTCGCACCCCATCATCCGAGATGCGATTCGTAGCGACCAACCATGGAGCGCTTGTCGTGGTAGTGGTCCTTCTCGCCGCGAGCTCGAGCCCGCTCAGCGCGACATCCGTCGAGCGCGCGGCCCATTTGGCCCCTGCGGATACCGCCAGGATGATGCACGACGAGCTGGCCGCGAGCATGCGTGACCAGGTTTACGGTTCCGTGATGGAGCTCATGACCAATAACAACCCGGCGACCGGTCGTTCTTACTGGAGCGCCAACCAGGCGAAGGTCTTCCTGGCCTCCATCGACAGTGACGTTTCTCAGCATCTTGGTCACGTCTGGGGCAAAGAAGCAGAAAAGCAGGCGGCGATGGGGCTGACACCGGTGGCCATGCTGGATGCACAGGTGCGGCAGGATTTCAGCGACCATATCACCGCGCGTCTGAGTCACGCGGCGTCGCAGCATCTCGCGACCCTTCAGCACCACCCTGCCTTTGGAAACGACCCCGAGGCACTAGCGTTTCTCGGAATCGGGGAGTCACCCGCCGTGGCACACTTCTCGCAGACACCCCAGCTCCCCGAAACCGTTGCAAACGCAATGATCAAAAGTTTGGCATTCAAAACATCCGTCTCGATGGAGGAGTACACCTCGATGGTGCTACAGAACACGCTGGCCGAGCCTATGCCACGGGAACAAGACGTCCGTCTCCGCCGTCGCGGGGCCACTGAAGATAAATCTCTCTCGAAGCTGTTTCATCCCGAGCTGCCGACCTACCCTACTCAACAAGTCGACTTAAGATGGTTAAATGCGATGGTTCGACATGCGAAAGACTCTGCGTTTCACTTGAGCCCTGTTAATGAAAAAACATGGATATCCGAGCTGCTCAGCAAGACGCCCAGCGCGGCGATATCTTATCGGCCTTCTCGTAAACAGTTAGCGCACGATATGTACGTCGCGCTTCGTAGACAACAAGTCGGTGGTGTAGTTCCTGATGTGCACCAACCGATGTTGGACGTCATAAGCATTTATAAGCCGTCAGTTTCAGAGGAATCCCTGGCTGGTCATCTTGCTGGAGAATTCCACGCGCCTTTGCTGGATTCTTTTAAAGCTTCGCAGAGTAGTATATGGCACCGTGACGGTCAGCTGCAACATTTGGTAAAGTCGGTCGACCAGTGGGTCCAATCGTTATCCCATTCAGAAACATGGATCGAACTCCCAACCGCGAATGACCTTGATCTTTATGCGAGCGCCTGCAAAAAATTCCCGGAGCTCGACGGTGCTTTGACGCACGTAGTAGATGACTACACAACGATTTTAAAGTCCACCAAAATTGCCAAATTCGACTACGCGAACGAAGAGTTGTTTCGAATCCCTCTGGAAAAGGTCTTTCACGGCACCAGCGATATAACCGACTGGGTGTTCACCGCTCATTTGGAAGGCCTCATAGCCCAAGAGTCACGAGAAGCGGCAGAAGTACCAAAAATCATCCCGCAAGCTCTGCGTGACGCCATTGCTGGCTTAGAGCCGATCAAGCGAATGACTGTGATCCATACTGGTATCCAAAAAGCATTGGTGGACGAAGTTGCGGAACACGGGCCGCAGCAGTCGAAGCAGCTGATCACGCAACGCGTTCAAGCCTATAAAGACATCAGAAGCCAGTTGAAGGCCGTCTGTGAAGAGGCGCAGGGTACGTTCGCCGCTGAACGGACGTGGCTTGCAGGCCAGCAGAAGCTGCTGATCATGGACGTCGATCACCTGTCGAAGTACGAACACGCAGCCTCCAGAGCCTTTGCCCAAGCCGTAGCTTCCGAAGCTGATGCTGAAGCCGCAGCTTCCAAGGCCAATACTGTAATTTCCGAAGCGAAAACCGCAGCACCCCAGGTCAAAACCGTGGCATTTGAAGGCGAGGCATTCACTGCAGAAGTCGTTGAGAGGACGGTGACTGATGTTGCGGAAAAATCAAAGTTCAACTGGCCCCTTTTGGTCTGCGGCGTCGTTGGACTCGTTGCTGTGATCGTGCTTGGCATGCTCCTGTCTCGCAGTCACCAATCTGCACCGAATCATCGCGTTCATCCCGGTCATCGTGCTCGTTCATTTCGGCTAGATCAACTTCAGTCAGATCCGAATACTTTGGTCCGCCGCCGTCGTCGCTGATGGTGGGGGGTCAAGAAACGTACAGCACCGTCGGCCGCGTCCCATCGACTTCCCTCCTCTTTCACCGCCGCCGCCGCTGCCGCCGACTTGATCGGCTCGTTAAGACACCTGCGAGGCGACGACAAACATCGGGTTCGAGACGCCATCCACGCCAGCGTGGAGGCTTTCTCTTACCGCTACCACATCGCCAGCATCGCGCTGTCCGGCCTGCCCATGCTGGGCGGCGCCAGGAAGCCAGATCCTCACATGCGCAAGTACTATCGGGACTACCCGCTGCTGGCCCTCGCAGCGCCACCTCGGCGACGGCAACATTTACATTGCCGGCGCCATCAAGTACGAAACCAATCTGCGCAACCACCACCAGCTTCGACGCGCGGGTCAAGCAGTACCCGCGCGTCTTCCAGGCGGCCAACGGCCTGACGGACCCCCAGCGTCTCTGAATATTTCGTATTTCGTAGGATCTGCGGATGGAAACCGCGTGGGGACTTGCCCGCCGTAACGCGGTCGCCGCTCATGAAGCAGACGGTGGCTGCGCACTGCCATGTGTTGGGCATCGCGGGGGACAAAAAATGCGCCGTCTCACTGGCTAAACCCGGTTCACGCTGACTGATGAACCGTTGACTGATGAGCCGACGAACGATGAATCGATGGCTACCACTACGGCGACGACAACAACGATGACGATGACGACGACGACGAAGGTTTCCACCACGACTACTGAAATGCAGCCGACGGGCATTCCTTCTCCTTCGCATGGCTTTGCCCGATTCAATGCTCACTCGGCTCTCGATGTCTCGGTCACGTGGGCGCTTTGGCGCTGCGGTCGTGCTTGCCGCTCTCTTGCTATAGAAGGCATAATGCGACCGCGACATGTGGTGAGCTGCGGACAAGGGAGTGCTCGCAAAGCCTAGACCTGAGTCATAAATACTCGTGCTAATGATTAGACCAATGATTTTGCTAATGATAACGGTTACTCCATCGCCTGAGTCGCCATGGCTGTGGTGGCCACCTCGGAACAATGAGTTCCAGTGGTGATGCCTGATCGCGCTGCCAAACTGGATCCGCAGGACCCGGGTGAATGCCCAGGCGCATGTGGTCTTGCAACCCGGCCTACGTCGGCGCCAGGGGACCGTGGTTCGTGGCTTGCTGTGGTATAAAGCTACCAACGGCAATGAAGCGACCAACAGCAAGTTGGTGAACCGCGACCTCAATGCCGCGTTGAACATCCGACGCTGCCTGGCCTTACCCCGAAGAGGCGTTGTGCCGCAACCCCGGGCAAACCAGGTTGCGGCCCGTGGTCGGCAAAAGTCATCCGATACTGAACCGAGTGCGCGTCTGCTTCGGGGGGACCCCTAGGGGGCACCACTGGAGATACAGGTGTGCGCATTACGTCAGTATATGGACGACCGCGTTAAACTCAATATAACTCAATATACTGAGACGTGTTCCTGACCTCACCACGTTTTCGTCCACGACGCCACGATGAGTCAGTCAGCATGCACGCTCTTGTACCATTTACACGCGTCTTAACGCTTACACAGCCCGGCCCGATTGAACGTCCGTGTCGACCTAGCTCGGCTCAGCGCGTCACCTCCCTCCCCTTCGTCTATGCGTTCGAAGAGGAGCAGGTGAGAAGGCGGTGACGGCACCTACTTCTTCGAGTCACAACGTCTCGGCGAGAAAAGGACGGCAGATGGCGGAGGACCCCCTGATCGACCGGATGCGGCGTTCCATCATGGCGTAGGGAGCGACTTGCGACTCGCACGAAGGGTTGGACCCGGACCAGAAAGAGGAGGCTGCCGAGGCCAGACCGTGGCCGGGGATCAGGGGCCAAGGGTATAGCTGTGCTGCTCACAATTGGCCGGGCCTCATATCAGCGCGACGCGTCGCGGGTTGCATGCCGAAAACACCATCACACCGAACACGTGCCGTCCCCTTCCAGGTGGGGACTAGGTGGGACGACGCCGTTTAACAACGCCACGGCGCTGGTGCACGTGATGCGATGGCATGGAGCGCGCGTGCCATGCGGACGCAGGCAGCTCCTTGCGGGGGCTCATGCGGCGACCGAGTCACTGCGGTTCCTGGTGGACCACAGGGCGCCCCCATGCACCGCGCCTCCCGCAACAAGGACCGCCGGCGTCTGCTCCGCTGGGTGCCAGCGCCAACCGCTCATGCCCCAGTCGGAAAGAGACGGGACGCGCCCGAGCGGCCGGCCGGAGGCGCGGTGCTGTGCCGCGTCACGCATGCATAAGCCGCGCCTAAGGCCGCGTGGCGGTGGCGGCCGCCGTCGCTGACGATGCGGGTCTCACATCCGTGGCCGCGGCTGGGATCGCCATCGCGGTCCCGACGGCGTCAGTGGCGGCAGCGTGTGGCGGAGCGCCGACGTTGCCATAAAACGCGGCGGGATCGGGGCCGGCGCTGGGGTCGCGGGCGGCCAAGATGGGCCCTTGCGGAGGCGGCGTCAGACTCGGGTGGACGGCGGCGGCGGCGGCGGCGGGAGAGCGCGCGTGGACACCAGGAAGCGGGTGCATTGAGTGGCGGCTTCCCTCCTTGCGGCTCTCGGTGACCATATGCCGCTTGAGGGCATCGGCACGCGCGAAACTCAGATTGCAAAAACTACACAGGTGGGGCCGGTCATTACTATGGAGACTCCGGGTATGGCGGTGCAGGTCATGCTTGCGGCTGAACGAGGCGGAGCACGCATGGCACCGGAACGGGCGTTCGCCCGAGTGGCACCGCAGATGAGACTGCAGATTGTACCGCCGCCCGAACGCCTTGCGACAGTGCTTTGCGGGACACCGATGGATCTGCTCGCTCTCCGCCAGCCCCTGTTCGTCCGGATAGTACTCCTCTTCCATGGGGCCCAGCCCATAGGCCGCGTGCGAGTCGATGATGGGACCGCCGTGACCGCCATCGTGCGTGTCGATAATCAGACCGCCGTGGCCGCCATCGCGGCCGCCACCATGATCATACGGGTAGCCGGAGTCATTCCCGAACGCGTGCCCATACGCGCCCTCGTGACGATGTTCGTAGCTCGCGAGCTCGTAGCTGCGCTCGAACTCTGAAAATACCCCCTGACCACTATCAAAACAGCGCTTCGGGTACGCAGGTCCCGCGGCAGAAGACGGGCCGCTGGACGAAAATCGGTCATGCTCGTCCGGTTTCGGGTACCTCTCCATCAGCGGCGCCGGCGGCCCCTCTGGGACGCCATAACCTTGCTCGGGAGAACCAAACGAACGGAACGGCGGAGGCGGCGGAGGCGGCGGCGGCAGTTCATGCGAGTTGCCTGTCGGCGCAGAGATGGCCGAGGACACGACGCCGCCGGATGAAAACGCGTCCCCGCCGGGCGAAAAGGAGCGGCTATCGCGATGTTGACGACCGTTGTAGCGGTTGGCAACGCGCGGCGAATCCATCGGATCATAGGAAAAATACGGATGTCGCGCGGCCGACCCAGCGTGATGCTCTTGATCGGGCTTGTGAATCACATGGGGAGGATGCACCACGTGCGGCGCATGGGGTGCGTGCGGCGCGTGTGGCGGGTAAAACGTGGCTGCGACGTCGCTGTCGTGATGGCGCCTGTGAGCGTCGTCCCGCGGCTCTGTACGAACGTCATCGGGCGCCATTTGCGGCCAGCCGACCTTCGGGTGGGGCGGGCTGGTCGGCCTCATGAGTGCGGCGCCGGTTGCCCGGCGCATGGGGAAGGGTATGCTGACGACCGTCTCGCCATACGCCGCATGCGGGGCGGGATGTGAGGCGGGGCGGTCGGCGTAGGCCAACTCCGGTCGACTCCGGCGGGCATCGACTGAGGGTCCGCCTTCATAGACGAGCGTGCCGGAGGGAGCCAAGGGTGCCGAGTAAGGTCGAGGCGCCGGAAAGCCCGGGTCCGGCCGCTCATGGCTCAGCCCCAGCGGCGCCTGCCGGTGGTCGGGTACGTTGGCGGCAGCGACGCCCAAGCGCGGGGGTCGTCCCTCCCAGCCCTCTTGTGGCGGGAGACTCATCGTGTCCGATCCCGGATGTTCATGCTTAATGGCAACGAGATCCGGCGACGCTTGCCGAGTCCAGTCTTGGCTTGGACATTGGCTGGGGTTCTGACTCGGTCCCTGACTCGGTCCCTGACTCGGTCCCTGACGCGGTCCCTGGCGCGGTCCCTGACGCGGTCCCTGATTTGGGACATAATTCGGAACCTGGGCTTGCCCCTGAAGCTGTCCCTCATGCCCTTGACTGGGGCATTGGCTCTGGCTCTGGCTTTGACTCCGGTGAAGCCTCGGAAGGGGCGCCCCAACGAGCACGGCGATCGAAGACGAGGGTGTCGCGATGTCCAAGCGAGAAGGCAAGCGCGCGTGGAGATGTCGCCGATCGGGGCGGGCCTGGTGCGATATGGAAGCCAGCACGGCGGGCGACGCATAGGGATCGATGTCCGGCTCCGTCATCGAAGCGGGGCCGCACGACGCGGGGTGGCCTGCATGAAGTGATCCCTGGCCACTCGAGCAGGGCCCGGGATGCCGTCCTTCGAGGCGGATCGTTTGGGACTGCTCAGACGGCGCTTGTCGCACGAAGCCGGATACATGGGGGTGGTGCGCCATCGTCTCGCCAGCGTCGCTGTTATGGGTGGAGGAACCGTCGCGTGTCTCCGCCAATGGCTCGTGCTTGATGGCGGCGGCATATGTTGAAGGCGGATTTAAGGAGGGCGGCGGCCGTGGCCGCGGCAGCGGCTGAGTTGGCGAGGACGCCGGCATCTGGACCGGTGGCGGAAATTGGGGCAGCGCGCCGGAAGTCCCTGTGTGATAGCGCTCTTGCCAGCCGCCTTCGGGGCCGTACGGCGGATGCCGATCGACGGGGGCCAACGGCGGGTGGCCGTGGGATGCTGTGGCCATCAAGGGCCGCGGCGTACCCTGGTGATCGCATGAGTCGTTCTGCCACCTTGCATAAGGATCGGCACCGCGACGCTGGTCGGGCGGACCTGATAGCGATGACAACTCTGCCATCGGGGCTGGTTCCGCGCTGCGATGTGGCGGGAACGATTGCCGGATCGGATGATACAGGGAGGGATGCGTGGAGGTGGACGGTTGACGAGGAAGATGCGGCCACTCCGACATGGCGGATGGGTTACCGAACTCGGCGTAATGGGGACCAGCAAAGCTCGGCCGACGGCCCCCGGATCCTCCTCGACGTGTGTCATCGGGATCTCTCCGCATGTCGGTGACCGGCGCGGACATCAGCGATGGCTCGCGGCCATCGGATGGATCCGAAAGCCGCCTTGGATTCATGGCCAAGGGGTGGTCTAATCGTCCGCGCGGGGCATGGGGGTCGGGGTGCCAAGCGAGAGCGGATGCCCGGTGTAGTGGATACGTTGGGTCATGTCCATAAGATGCTTTTGCATGCGTCCCGTCCGGATGGGATGATTTACGGGATCGCGGCGCGGGTGGGTTAGGTGGCGGCGGCCCCAATGATGACGGCTGGGTATGGCGATAGGGTCCCGTAGGCGCCGTCAGGTCGCCCCGACGCGACATCGTATCGTCGCACCGTCACGTGCAGCGTAGGTGATGAGCACGAGATCGAGATCGGGAGACGAGGACCCCCTCCCCGTGGGGAGGGTCGGCGGCGACCTCTGCCGAGCCCTCAAGAAACCGCTGTTCGACAGCTTTGACTGGGCACCCTAAGGCTCAGTGCGAGTGAATCCTGAGCAAGTCACCGTTCACGCATGCCTTTGTCTGTCTCTGTCTGTCAATCCACTACGTGCGAGAGCCGCTGGACCTCTCGGTTCTCGGTTTATCGTGGGACTGGCCTCGCCGTGGTGATGGCTGACACGTGCCTAACCCACACGAAGGTAGCTGCCTCGCGATTAGCGATCACCAGGGCCAACTGCGGCAACGTTGACGCGCTCGCTCCGTGGATGCGTCGTCTTCCTTCGAATGCACCCCGCGGAGGGAGGCGAGAGCGCCCGCCGTGGTTCCTTGGACTAAGGAGGCGAAGGCGGCCCCCTTCCCGATGGCGCCCTTACAGCACAGATCTTTCTCGACTCATGCAACATGCAACGTGCCACGTGCCACATGCCACATGCAATATGCACTATGCAACGTGCCACAGGAAGGGCAAATGATCAAGACCAGAAAATGCGACGCAATGCGGTGCGACGGGGTGCGCTGCAGGGCAATGCCAGGTCGTGCCACACGAAGGCGACGGCAAACGAAGAAAAGGTTGAAAAGGAAGGGCGGTCGAGGCGGCCAACCACGCGCCGTGGCCGCAGGGGCGCCGTGGGCTCGCGCGACACAGGCGACGGAGCCCAAGGGGGATGGGCGCAGCACGGGTGGAGACAAGACAACGAAAGGCAACCGGCACTCGTGGAGTTCCGCCTCTCGTTGCGGTTGTCACGGCGCGGCAAGGACAGCACACAAGGGAGGGAGGCGTGGCGTGGAGCAAGTCCGGCTGACGACGTGTGGCGTGCCGCGTGGCTCGGGCCGTGAGCGAGAGGCGGTCAATGGTATCGGCGCGGCGGGCAAGAGTCGTCGGCGGAAAGCGGAAGATCGGCGATTGACGCCCGAACGGCGCGGAATCCACGCACAACAGGGGAACGGCAGCGACGGCAATTGCGGAAGGGATCGATGCCCCGCTTAGGGTGCGGTGCGCAGACGTGGCAAGCGAACAGGCAAGCGGGCGCGGCGCGATTCCAAGAATCGGTGACGTTAGAAGCACGTTTGGGTACACTTCTCTGCGCGTCAATACGAGGTGGGAAAGGCGCGGCACACTATGCACCAACGCGCTCGCCTGCCCGCCCGTCTTGGATCAGAGATCTGTGCCCTCAATTGATTCAATATTGCGAAAGGCGCCAGTCATATCCTTCATCAACCTGATGTGATGTGATGCGATGTGATGCAATGCCTGCACCAGTATCTTTAGTCGATGCGGAGAGGTACCATGCGATAAAGCATCTGATGCGCATGACGGGGTCCTCACCTAGCGCCGTTTCCTTCCTGTCCGCGCCCCGTATCTACGCCAATTGACGCTCGAGTGATTGGGTGACCGCTTCAGGACGGCACCGAATAGGCCATCAACGCTCCACAGCGTCCGTCCGCGTGGGTGCTATTTTCGAGTGCGTGACGGCGATGGCGATGGCGACGGTGATGGCGGGCCGGCGATAACGGCGCCGTAGCGCGGTGCGGCAATGCTTGAAGACTGCCCCGCGTGGCACGCAATTGCGATGCGATGACGTCGGACTGAAAGGTGCTGCTGTGGCGCGGCGCAGACGCTGACCCGATGGCAGAAAGGCGCCGAGGCGGGGAGCGGCGGCCCCTGCGAGGCCACCACGCAGCGGCTCGCCGTGAAAAGCGTGGCACGCACGGTGGAGAGCGGGCGAGGCCGGAACGGCGGCAAACAGCAAACAGTCAAATCTGAGGGGTGCATGCCATCCCCTGAAATAGTCCCTGGCGCCACGTCGTACGATGGCGTCGAGAGACTAAAAGTCTATGCCGTGACCAATAAAAGTTGGTTTCAGATGTTTCGCACAAGGCCGCCTCGCCCCACCCGAGCAGCACGGCGGTTGGCGGGACGAAGAAAGCGAGGGCGAGAGCCAGAGGGGTGGAGGGGCGCAGAGGCCCAAAATGACACCGCTGGCCCTCCCTTAGTCCACACTTTCGTGGAAGGAACCTGTTGCCGAGGGTGACACAATGAGGGCGACGACAACCCTCGTCGCTAGTCGGCCGCAATCGAACCAACTTGACCGAAGAGGAACGAAGACGGCGTGATCATCAACACACGCTCCGTTGGGGGTGGATGGGGCTCGAAAGCTCACACGAGTCGATCCGGTTTTCAATGGCCTGATCAAGGCCGTGGAATGACGTGTCGTGAGGCAAGAATCTAGGCAAGTATAAGGCGTTCCGTGGTGGCCGTGGTTGTGGTCGTGGCCGTGGTCGTGGCCGTAATTGTAGCCGTAGTCGTAGTCGTGGTCGAGGTCGTGATCGTCGAAGGGGCGGTGTATGCGAACCGGCGGGGGTGTGACGGCGGAAAGAAAAAGAAAGTAAAAGGGAGGTCCCCGTCAAATGGTCAAATCCGCCATCGGCACGACGAGTATAGAGTGAGATGGTCCGTCAACGAAGGCATGCGTCAGCATCCAGGTCTGAGTATCGGGCTTTCGGGCGTTCTGTCTCGCCCGTACCCTCAGTCTATGGACCAGGTCAGTGACGTGTGACGTGCGCGGTCGGGTTGTGTTGGCGAAGCCGTGGATAAAAAGCGGGACCAACGGAGCCCGCCAGCGGCCATGATAACTGCGAGTCAGCGCAGAAGATCCTCCGAAGCCAACGCCAGGCCCCCAAGACTCATGTGTCACGCCGCATGCCAAGCCCCTCATCTACTCCGCTGGACCGGCCCTCCTGATACCGCTGCGTCGTCATCGCATGGCAGCGGGGGAGGGACTGAGAGCAGCATGGGCGTGGAGAGCGTGGTCTTGCTCTTTTCCGGTTCCTACGGAGCAGAGGACCACTGCTTCCGCGTGCTCAGCGGTGTACCAACACGCGTCAGGACCCTATTCCTTCCTTCCGCCGCGTCCATCCCACCCGTCCCCGAAGGCCTGGACGGCCCGCCCAGTTTACTATGTCGCTCGTGAACGGTGTTGTGATGTGGCAGACCCATGTGGAGGTCACGGCGACGACCCAGTTTGACATTGCGAAGCCTCGCCGTGAGACGTCGAGGCATGTTGGAGGGGTCTCCCACGATTGACCCTGAGGAGGCTTGCCTCAATGTGACCCGATATGGCCCGGCTTGACCGGACCTGGCAACGCCGTGCCTCAGGCGACCTGACTGGCCCTGACCGTGGCCATGGCTCTGGCCGTAACTGGCTCGACGACCGGCTCGCGGTCCGCGGCTTGTTAGCCGTGGCTCGGTTGCCGTGGTTCCTTGCCGTGGTTCCTTGCCGTGGTTCGCCCGCCATGACCACGACCCCCACCACGACCACGACCACGACCACGGCAAGAGCCACGGCCATGCGGCCCTCCTTGCACGCCCCTTCCAGGCCCCCCAGCGGCACAGAGGAGCCCCCCCACCTTCCCCCGGCCAATGGGGGTGTGGGCCTCGGAGACCGACCCATGACCGTTGATCCATGACGCACGGAGCGACAACAATCATCATCCATTCGTTGTCTCTGGCGACACGCGTTGTGTGTCATGCTGTTCTCGCTGCCGCTGCCGCTCTCGCTGCCACCGGTCGCCTCCAGCGAACCCGGCTGCCTGCGACATGCCTCTGGCCTTTCCCTTTTATTTTTCGCATTCCGGCGGCAGCCGCCGCCGTGCCCCAGGGAGGTCGTCGCAAGAACTAGCGCAGGTCCAGACCAAGCCATGCGCATTCACCGCGAGGTTCCTTTTTCTCAGGGACCACACCAAACATGCCCGCCACGAAGGATCAGGGTCCCAGCGCAGGTGGCAGCCCCACCACCAGCTCCTGTCGCCGCTTGCTAGCATCGAGCGCGAGCCCGCTCGGCTGCCTTCCCGTTGTCTCCTTCCCACTCGTCTTCTTTCCTTTCTCTTCTACCGTCTCGCGGGCCTGTCGACATCCATCGCACCGCGCTGAGACCCGCCTGCAGCGCCCATGCTCGGGGCGGGTGAGAAACGACTAAGCTGGCGGCTGAATAAGGTTGGGGGCCAGAAGGTGGATCGCAGCGTGGCATGCGAGGGCGTAACGATGGGCTTCATCCCTGCTCCTCGGCCCCGCATCGCTCTTCCCACGGATTCGTTGATGACGACCGTCCATCAAATCTTTCCGAATTTCCCGAATTCACCGGCGCTGCCTTCGAGTCTGCGGAGAAAAAGAGCAACGACGCTGGCCGACACGCGCAGAGGCCCCTTCGCCGGCTTCCCCTTTCCGGTGGAGCTCGCCCCGCACTCACGCGCTACGACACGCGACGAAGCCAAGTTGCTAGCAAAAAAAATCTGCACGCTCAAGATGGGCCGGTGCCACCGACACGGGCCGGAGAAAGGCAGACGCTGAGGACGATTGAAAGGCATTTGCCGCGAAGGCTATCGGGGCGTCGCCAGGACCCGTGTCCGGAATCGAAGAGCCGATGAGCGATGAGCGAGCCAGAGGTTTATGACGCATATGTCATGCCGACTCTCCAGGCGTGGTCGCCCAAGCACGGTTGAGCAAAGGGGGAGCCTAGCGGTGACCGCTCCCCGCCCTTTTTTGCTTGTGTCGCAGTCCTGCATGGCTGAGCGCTGTGTCGTCCCACTGTGTCGTTTCGTTACCACGGGTTTTTAGTCAATCGAATGACCGTTGCCGACCAGGAACCGGGATGAGGCATAGGCGAACTGGTAGGTAGCAGGCGAGCAGAGCCGAGGCGGACCGACAGGCGCACCGGTGAGACGGCATTTTCTCGAGTTGGGCTTTGGCCGGAGGGCTGATCACTTTTATATCACTTTCACCTGCCGTCTCATCGGGAGCCGCAGTGTGCGGAGACCCTCGCGTTCCCGCCGACTGACCGAACGCCGACGCATGGACGCTGCTGCGGGGGTCGTCGTACGCGCCGGCGCGAGACTCGAACGTCTGCCTGGAAGCCGGCCGAAGGGGCGAAGGGGCGGTCATGGGGAGAATACAAGGGGGCGTACGGGCACGCGGCGGCGTATTTTGCCGCGCAGCCGCAGGGGACCGTGGCGAGGTCGGCCCTGCGGCCCCAGAAGGGCGCCTGACCTCCGCTGCGGCACCAGAAGCAGCGATCGTCCTGGCTGGTGCGGTTTCGGTGGGCTAAGCGTGGTGGAGGCCGGCGCGCCCCCGTCATCATAGTCGACGCGGCGGGTGCCGCCTCCACGGGCTGAGGCGCCATCGCGCCCTCAGCCGGCTTGGAGGGGGCTTGTCCTGCTGGCCTTGCTGGTCGGCTCCCTGGCATTGGCAGACAACGCGGCGGTGTTGTTTGAGACGGGAGTCGCCGGGAGCCCCAGCTGATGTTCATGCGTTCCTCCTGACGCCAGCATGGAAAGGAACGCCAGCGAGACACCGGCGGGAACCGGCTCAGTCCCACCGCAGGCGATGCAGGCTTATCGCCCCGTCGCTCATCGCCACCGTGCCCACTGTTGCGTATCCGATGAAGCCTTCCCGCGCGACAGCCTGCAGAAAATGCATGGAAGGCGCCCACCATCACCAAGCATCGCACTCGCCTCCCACCATCAGAGGGGACGGTGCCCCCCCCCCGCTTCTCGCGGTGTCCTGATGAGATTCCACCAGCGGCACGTTTATGAACCGCGATCTCAATGCCGCGTTGCACATCCGACGCTGCCTGGCCTTGCCCGATAGACCGAGGGCGCGGTGTTGCAACCCCGGGCAAGGCCCCCTGCAGCCCGAGGTCGTCAAGCTCATCCGACGATGAACCGAATCCGGACTGCCCCCGTGGGGGACACCTGGGCTGCACCATTAGAGGGTGTTCGTGTTGGGTAAGGATGAGCCTCTATGTTCTTAAGTGCAAATGCATCTGAGCCATCGCATCGGCCGCTGCTGCGCATGTGGCAACGCGCGGTAGTGCGCGGCGTCAGGAAAGTTCATACGGCGCTGCACGAGACTCACCAGGTCGCATCGAGGGAGAACAACTTCAAGCGGAAGATGCACCTTGCTAACGGGTCGACACCGCCGCCGGCACAACCCCCGTCCAAGTAATGGCGAGAACGAGGCTACGGAAGTAAGATCATCGACATCGAGCATCGACAGGCCAGCGGTATATCCCGCAGACTTCCGCGGTTCTCCTTTTTTTCTTTTCAGAGAGATAACGTTGCCTTCCTACCGACAGCGGTGGCGCGCCGCATGCGGCTTCACTTGCTTGGGCTCTCAAGGGCCTCGCACACTCTGACGTCCATTAGGGTCTATGGTGGCCATGCAAGCAATAGCAGCGCTCATTCGCAGTCGGGTCACCCTCCGGAAGGAAACGTCATCGCGGCAGCAGCGCTAGATGTGTTGTGAGTCAGGGAAGAACACCTCCAAGCACAAGCTCGTCATTAAAGCCAGGAACACCGTCGGGACCAATGACTTGGCAAGGGATGGTCAGGGGGGTGGGAGAACGCACGGGGAAAAGGCGTGCCTGAGGGCGCGCGGTCCACGCGAACCAAGCCCCAGTCTGACAAAGGCGAGCGGGGAGCTTGCGCTTTGTTCCTCGGCGCGGCTTAGAATCGCCTGTAGGGCCATCCCAGGAACGCTGGGAACACGCGAGCGCCCCGTCGGTCGCGCATTCACAGCTTTCGACACCTGTGTCAAAGCGAGGTGGAAGCCCATTCTCATGGGCGGCGCTCACCACGCACCACCCCTGCGTTTGATGATCTGAGCTTGGCCTTACCTTGAAGTAGGAGGTGCGCCACATCACTGGCGCTCAACAGAACCGTGATCTTCCATGCAGCAGGTCTAGCCAAGCTGTTGGTCGAACGCGATGGGTTAGCGATCGATGATCGTCGTTCCTTTTAGGGGTCAGCCCTGCGCGCCTGCTCTGCGGCCATCCAGAAAGCTTTGGGCAGGCTACGTTGCTCCAGTGCTGACCCGGCGACGCCCAACGGCTGGTTCGCCTATACGACCGCGTCGCCCGGTTCTTTCGACGGCGAGATCACGTCGACCCGCTGACGTCCAGCGTCGGGGCGATCTGCAGGCCCTCTGATGCCCAGCGGAGAATGACGCGGAGGCGGGGAAAAAAAGCTTATTCCTCCGTCTCAGGCATTCTGATAACCAGCGGACAATGGCGCGGAGGCGGGAAAAAAAGCTTATTCCTCCGCCTCAGTGCCCCCGCCGATCTGAAAAGTATAAAAAGGGGACCATCTCCATGCAGACCCCCCTGTGGACGTTCCCTCGTGATGCAGACTCTCCCATGAGAGCACACCCATGGCAATTATCCTCATTGCATGGGGATGCAGCGTCGGATCGGCGGCCGGAAGCCGCGTCCGGACTCGCCCGCTGTCACGCGGTCGCCTCTCATGGAAAAGACGGTGGCTGAGCCGCTGCTGCGGCGGTCAGAGGTGAGCTCCAACCGCTCGCGCGTACCGGACGTGCGCCCAGCGCTTCCGCACGGCCCTGGTCGACGAGTTTCGGACTGCATGCCGAGACGAATGACCTCCTGACCAAGCTGAACCCCCCGGACGAGGGGCCGGTGTGCGTGTTAGGTAAGGATGGGCCTACATGTGTTTTAAAAAATAGATGTGTGTTTCCGGCGATGAACCTAATGCGAACTGCCCCAGTGGGGTGCACCTGGGGTGCCCCAAGGAGGGCATTCGTGCTAGGTCGTCGGAAGGGAGAGCCTGTACGTTCTCAAAAATGATATCGGCGTCGGCGTCTGAATCAGAGCATGATCTACAATCTACATCAAATTCGGCTCAGCAGGCAAGATCGTGACGAAATGTGGCTGCGACGGCGTCTGGACATAGCTCTGCAGTTCGTTCAGTACGCTGGCTGAGGGCAGCGGCCATGAGACCGGCCCCTCAGGTACCGCTGCGGCTGCTTCCACATTCGAATGCGCCGCCGCCGCAGCAGCAGCAAAGGTACGCATGGCATTTGCCGTGACTTCACTGCCACCGCGGCTGGCGCCGGCCGTCGTGACGGCGAGCTCGACCGCAGGCGCCACAAATGTTTCGATGCGCCACAGACTCGCATCAGCCACGCAGGGCGCGCTCACACACAGCGTAAACACGAGCTCCACACGGGCCCCAGGTGCCAGGTGGCCTTCCCGACGCAGCTGGCCTTGCCACCAGAAGCCCGGCGGCTGCTTCGACTTTCCGCGGTGTGCGGGCGGCGGAAGACCCAGAGCGCCTGCTGGGCCTTCAGAGGCCGATGCGGCGGCAGCGGTGGCGGCGGCGGCGTCACCAGGCAAGGTCGGCGACGTGCGGCCTGGGGGCAACGCAGTCGCGGAAGCTGTCGTGGAGGCCGTCGCGGAGGCCGCAGGCTGGACCATATGCACGCGGTAGAAGCAGGCGCGATGCACGCTGGTGTTCTGCAGCACCAGAGTGACAGGGACCGTGCAGAAGGGGACGGTCGCGAAGTCGTGCTCGATGGCATCGGGCGCCAGCATCTGGGCGCGCAGCGGACTGGCGTCCTTGACGCGTGGATGGAGCAGCGAGTGAACGATGAGTTTACGCTCCTGCACCGAGGAGGTAAACAGGAGTCGGGCGCGGTCGGCCGCTTGCTCGAGATGGCGGATCTGTGCCGGCACAAAGAGAACAGGCGCTTGCAACGACAGGTTGATGCCGATGATGTAGTGGTGGCCCATTTTACCCGAGGTGTCTTTCCAGAACAGCGCCAGATCCACGTCGTCCGTCCCGTACAAGGAAAACAAGCTCGGCAGCATTGCTTCTGGGACGTTATGACATTGATTTTTGAGATGGCTCGTGCGCCACTGGCGACGACTCGCCAGGGAGAGGCTGCGAAAGGGCTCGGCCTGGGGCAAGATGCGACGACGCGGCTCAGTGGCTGGCATGCCGGCTTCGCTCGCCGCCGGCATAAGGATGTCAGAGGCCATGACGGCCACGTTCACACCGGTCAGCGGATGCGGCTTACCCTGGGCGACGACTTGTTCGATCGCACGGAGACTGGCAGCCTCAATGGTCGGCTGCTTCGCGTGGGCCGCGAGGTTGCTCGCAATCCGCATAAAGCGAAGGTACACAAACGCCGTCTGCCGCGGCGCGAGGCGCGCACAGTCGCCAAGCAAGTCTGGCGCCGATGTCGATAGGGGCGAGGCGCTGGTGACAGGGTGCGCTGGCGAGAAATCCCTTGCGTCTGCCATGAGGGAAGGGGTGCCGTGAGCGTGTGCCGCGTCCTCTTCACTGATCGCGAGCACGCGCCACGTGGGGCTGAAGGTCATGATTTGCAGCAGCTGGACGGCGCCTGAGGCTTCCAGGTTCTCGACTTCGATGCCCAGCACGAATTCGGAGAGGTGCGACAGACTGGGGCGCGTAAATGCGTTGATGCGCAGCGAGGGCTGGACGACCGTTTCGGCCTGGAAGGGCGTGGTCAGGACCGAAGGAGCGGACGAGCCGGCGCTTTTCGAGGTGGTGCTGGGCTCGGCGCCTGCTGGCATCGAGAGAAGGGTATCATAGGCGAACATGAACTTGAACCGGTGCGTTCCGATGCGGTCAGCGCGGATCCAGATCGGCACCATTGTAATCGAGCAGCTGGGCAAACAGGCCACGCCGTCGTGGATGGGTAGCTCGATGTGCATCAAGTCGTCGCTCCCGCGCTGGGGCAGCAGATTATCAATCGACCAGGCCTCGTGAGGCGGAATCGGCGACGATGCCGACGTCCCCGGACCGGCTGGCATCGGGTCCTCGACGGCGGCCGTTTGGTAGACGGGGTCATCCAACATGGTCGCAGTGCCGATATGAAAGAAATTGGGATGGCTTAGCTTGACGCGGACGTTGTGCAGCGCCTTGCGGCCCTGATTCGTCAGCTGCAGCACGGCGGCGGCGACTTCACCCGAAACCATCTGAGCGGGGAAGCCGTGGATCTCGACGTCAAGGTTCGGTGCGGAGGGACCGACACGCGCCATCAAGGCGGTATTGGGACCATACGTCGGCGTCAGCATCTGTTGCTTTGTTTCTGCGAGTCGGCGCCCCTGCTGGCTGAACGGCTGGCGCACCGCGATTCCCGCATCGAAGATGGAGAATCGCAGGGCCTGCACATGGAGCTCGCCTTCCAGGAACGGCAGCACGCGGAATTGAATCACACGCTCGCTCTGCGGCGGCAGTACCATATCGGGCAGTTGCTCGGTATACACGACGTTGGGGCTGCTGTCGTCGGCGCCGTCAGCGGTGGCGGTGGCGCCCATCAGGTGCATAAAGGACGCGAAGGGCTGCGCCGTGACGAGATGCACGACGCCCGCGCGATCAGTCATGGCCACGTCGAGCGTGAGATGAAGCACTGGGACCGGGATGGCCATCGTGTTGCGCCACACGAAACTGAACACGGCCAGCTCGCCCATCGAGAGCTTGGCCACCGGCGGCGCCGACACGGCCGATGCACCCGTGCCAAAGGAAGGCTCGGCCGACTGGCCCGTCGCGGCGCGCTCGAGCGCTTGCCAGGAGGGCGTGTTGGTATTGATACGGGCCTGGGAGGAGCCTGTCGCGTCGTAGACGTCCTCGGCGCCACCCGGGTGCGCCTTCCACGCCGCCGTCTTGGGTACGACGTAGGGCAGCGTGGTCAGAGACAAGGGCTCGATAGGGTAGCCTTGCTTCGTGTGGTGCTCGTTCAGTTGCGAGTACAGATAGACGAAGTCTTTGAGGTAGGTCGCTTGCTGCGTGGGCATGTTGCGCAGTAGGAACGGCGAGGGAGGGACGTCAAACTGGCCCATACTGTAAGCGGCGGCGCCCGCATAGTCGCCAAGGTGGAAGGCTTGCCGAGCGAGCATAAAGTTGCAGTGACCCTCCATCAGGGCCCAATGTTTCTCCTTGAAGATGCCCGCGGCGCCCGCGTAACACCGCCGGGCATGCCAGTGCCGCTCAATAAGCGGCTTGGCCACGCCATCGCTGACCTGGTTCGATCGGCTCGTCCCGCTGCTGTAGCGGTGCCCTGCCAAGACGATGTGGAAACTAAACTTGCGCAACTGGCCCGCCCGCAGAAAGCAGCGCGCGGCTTCTTCAATGAGCACGGCGCTCAACAAATCGTCGTCTTCCGCCATCGCGCGCAGCAGCAGCGGCGGGACTTGGCGCCACTGCCGGGCGCCCATAAACAGATGTGAGGCGAGCACCGTCGTACGCAGCGCATAGTAGTCAGATTTCGCTTGTACCCACAGCGAGATGCTCTGCTCGAGGGCGGCCTGCTTGCTGCTCTGAATGGGCAGAGGCAGCCCGCTCGTATGGAGGCCGAGCTTGGTCGAGGCGGCGGACGCACCGCCCGCCAGACTGTGGATGCTCATGGCGCTCGTGGAGCTCACGAGTCCCGGAGGGCCGCCGCCGCTACCGTCGCTCATCGTGGACCGCTTCGATTCCTGGACAAGGATCTGGCAGATCGCTTCCATCTCGGCCGCGGCGGCCACATGCTTGACGGCGCGGTCAACAATTGCAAAGTCACGTCGGGCCATCTCGTAGATGGCTTGGGCGCCCTTGTAGTTTTCGAGCATAAAGCAGAAATCGGCAAACCGCCGGCTCGTCATTTCAGACGCATGATGGTAGAAGATTATCGAGCCGGCGACGTCGGTGTAGTATGACGCGGAGGAGACGCCGCCCTTGCCGCCCGCGGCGCCGCCGCCGCTGCCGCCGAGCCCGCCGCCGCTGCCGCTGCCCGTGCCTGAACCGCCAAAGTACCGTCGCGACGCGTTCAGCAGGCGACCTGTGATGCCCTTGCGGCTGCCAACGGCGTCGTTCATGAGGGTGATCTGCCGCTCCATATGGGGGATCAGCATGCCGGTCATGAAGTCGCGGATGAACTTGACAATGCCGTTGAGGTCGTCATCCGTGAAGGACTGCGCATACCGCGGCGAGGCGGGCGACTTGGAATGGGCGTGGGGGTCCATGATAGGTGACCAGATGTCCGGGAACTGGTGCAATGATTCGTTGGAATCGTGCACCCGCAGCGCGCCGTCGGCATGTGCGGTCTCGGTCGCCCCTTCGGGTTGGGAGTTAATGGTGAGCACGCGGCAGCTCTGTCCGAACTGTCGCTTGGCGGCGTTGAGGACGCTCTGGGCGTTCGCGTTGCGGTTCGGATCGTGCAGGATGATGTACTGCACTGCAACTTGGGAGGTATCAAAAAAGCCCTTGGTCAGAACGGACGGTGGGTTCTGGGCGATCTCGAGAGCAGCGAGGGCGCGCAAGGGGTCCGGGTTGTGCGATGTGGTCACGATCCAGAAAGCTACCGGGTGGTGAAAGGTCTCAAACTCCGACACGACCGGCGTGCTGCAGAGCCGGACCCGGAGGTCCTCGAACCAGGGCGTGGGCTGCTCGAGCGCGTCGCTCTCGTGCAGACGCTGGATATCCTCCAGCGAGCGGATACTCTGGTAGAAGACAGTCCGCGGGTCGCTATGATGCGGGGCGTCGCCTTTGGCGTCGTGCTTGGCATGCGCTGCGGC
The DNA here is from genome assembly GCA_003615045.1 of Caulochytrium protostelioides. Classification (NCBI taxonomy): domain Eukaryota; kingdom Fungi; phylum Chytridiomycota; class Caulochytriomycetes; order Caulochytriales; family Caulochytriaceae; genus Caulochytrium; species Caulochytrium protostelioides. Next base: position 23,165 of record ML014209.1, on the reverse strand, counting down.
AATCAGCGCATCCGTCGCCACCGCGGGCGGCGGCGTCGCCACCATCTGGCTGACATGCTGGAACCGCACCCGGAACGCGGGGATGGACCGGATCGAACCTTGCAGATCGCGCGTGTCGGCTTTGACGGTGACGAGCTCACCAAATGGCCGAATAAAATCGTAGAAGGAGGGCAGATTCGTGCGCTTGAACGCTTCGTCCACATCGGGGCTCGTCGCCAGCGCGATCAGGGGACAATACATGTCCCGCAGCGTGTCGGACAGCATGGCGCCTGCGTGCGCTGACGATCGGCGCTTAGTCGGAGTTCGGCACTGGGTCCGCCAGGCAATGGAAAGGCGGGTCCGACGGGATCTGAACCACGCGTGGAGCGGCTCTGGCGGATCGCGGGTCGACCACGGGCAGAAGGCCGCGCCGTGCCCGCGCCAGCGGCCCGTGGAGGCCGCTCAGGACCGACGGGGCCACGAAAGGGCGGCGACACCCGTATTCGAGGGTCGTCAGGGCCCTGCGTCGACGTCTACGCGCCCGTCGCGACCGAGACCGAGACTGAGGCCAGGGCCTATTGGGGCCGGGGCCGGGCTTCGCGCTTCGCTCTTAAAGGGCTCTCGATCGCAGGATGCTTCGTTCGGGCGTGCGATGTCGCAGAGGGCTGCGGCAACCGCTTGAACGCCGCCAAGGAGAAGAGCGGATCTGGGACAGCACGAGCGCGGACAGCGCGCACGATCGCACGATCGCTTAAAAAAAATTGACAAAACGACGAGATCGACGGAGAATCGAAGGGCGCGGGAGGAGCGACGCGTTGCGGCGCGGATCGGGCACCTGGCGGCCACGCAAGGAGGCAAGCTGGCCGGTACAGCGGACAACAGGCGCTGCCATCCGACGCGGCCGATGGCAATTTCGCCCTGTCGCAACCCGCACGGCAGGCAGCGCCAAGCACGCTTGATGCGCCACGTGCGATGGGCGGGTGGTCCGCGGCCGTATGTTCCAAACAGCCCCTGGACGCCACTTCAGGCGACCGCGCGTTCCGCAGCCCCGGGCGAGAAGAGCAGCATTCCTCGGCTTCCCTCGGGGGCGCGCAGGAAACTCACGGCCTGCGCCACCCTCCATGCCGACGACCCCGCCAACCCCTGCGGGGTCGTATCGACCCTCCCTGACTCCGTTGCCGTCACCCGCCACGAGGACCACGAGGAGCGGCGCGCCGATCACCACCGCATGAAGGTGATCGCCATGAGCGGCGAGAAGGAACGCATGAAGATGTATATTGAAACTGAAGAAAAGAATCAACAGAAGCACAAGCAGAAGCCCCTCACCTGCTCGACGGCGATCGAGACAGGCGCGAGCCTCATGCGCATGTCGCGAGGCCCCTTGCTACTCTTGCTTCACGGCGTCTGGCCGCGCGGCGGAGCCGACGAGACGAGCCTCGGGCGAAGGGGGCCCTGAGATCTCGCGCAGCGCTTTCGACATGGCCGCATGCACCTCGTCGATCAGATCGTTGACGTCGGCGGGCGCGCGGCCCTTCGTCGGAATCGGGTCCAGCACCTTGATGACGAGCTTGCCACCCTCGAAGAGGCGCAGCCGGCTGCTGTAGACCTGGTGGTACGTCGAGACGACGATGGGCACAATCGGGTACTGACCCTCGAGCGCCAAGTAGAACGCGCCCTTCTTGAACGGCAGCAGGTCGTTCGTGAGCTGCCGCGAGCGCGTGCCTTCCGGGAAGATGAAGATGGATTTCTTTTCGGCGCGCAGGATGCGCGAGACATAGGCCATGGTCTCGAGCGCGCCTTTACGGTCCTTGCGGTCGATAAAGACGGCGCCGCCCAGCAGCATGAACTGCCCGAGGAAGGGCACCCAGCGCAGCGATTTTTTGCCCATCACGACGACGCCCTTCGGCATAATGCGGCCCATCGAGACGACGTCGAGCGTGGCCTGGTGGTTGCAGATCACGACGGCCGGATGCGACAGCTCCAGCAGATGTTCGTTGATCACGTCATACTCCACGCCCAGCAGGTAGCTGCCCAGGAACGCGCAGGTGCGGCCGACGTAGTAGTTGGTCATCTCCGCCTTGCCACGCAGGTTGCACACGAGCGCGATGAGCACGCCGTTCACGGACATGCCGAGCAGCAGGGCCGCCATCAGCGCCGAGCGCAGGTAGTAACGCATGCGCGCGGACTGCCGGAACAGCTGCAGCCCGCCATACCCGCCGGCGAGCGACATCAGCACGCTGAGCACGCCCGAGGCTGATGGCGAGACGGCGCCGACCATCACGAGCGGTCCGATACGTGAACACCGAAAAATGAGTAGCCGAGCCGTCGGTCCTTGCGGCACGAGGGCCACACCAGAGCGGGTATGAAGGATGGGGAGTCGGTCGGCTTGCAAAAGCGAAAGACTACGCGAGAGAGATGGTCACGGCCATGCACGACACGCTGACCGAGGCCAGGCGAATGAACGCGGGGAGGCGGGAACAACGGGCGGGTAATCTAGAGGAGGAAACGGTCAAGGCATCGTGGTCTGTGCACCGTGGCCCCGTTGTCGCCCCGTGCGACAGGATCTGATTCGAGGGGGTACAATCCAAGGCGATGCGATATGACGCGTCGCAATTCGACGCGATCCCAGGCGAGTCCCTGCCGGCGGTATCGCCTCGGCGCAGCCGATCGGCGCATCTGATCGCCACCGGCGATACCGGACACTGCCGTTGGCGCGTCGCCCTCAGGGACCGCGGCCCGGGGAACCGCCTTTCACTCTGCTCACCCCTGCGGAGCTGGCGCCAACAGCGACGGCAGCGTCCTCGTGGATGGCCGCCACGGCGGCGGCTGCGCGGGCTCCGTGCTATCGCCGACGGCGATAGCTCATCGGCCCGTGCCAATGCCAATGCCTATGCCCATGCCCATGCCCATGCCCATGCTGACGCCAATACCAGTGCCGTGCATCACGCACCACGCTTCGTCAAAGCCTACGGCACGATCCATGCGCCGCGCCACGCAAGGCTCACCGTGAAGGCGGGCGCCGCGCCCCTTCGGCAAGCCCGTCCCTGCTGCGCCTCGTGACCCTAACGACGACCCAAAGAGGCCGTTAGGACCGTCACGGCGACGACGACAGCCGGAGGCGCCGGCGCGTCGGCCTCGACCGCACGGACCCCGTGGCGTTCCCTGCATGCGCCGCAGTAACCCTCGTGATGTGATAGACATGTGAGAGGTATGATCGAGTGATTGAGATGCTTCTTGAGAGGGACCGCGTCTGGAACCATCAGCGCTCATTCGAATGGCCGATGCGGCCGCGGGACATCGATCCGAGGTCGTTATTCGCACCCCGGCTGCGTTGCTGACGGCATGAGGCCGACGTGGCGCCACAGATCGTGCGAACGCACGCGGCGCCAGCGCGCATGCGGACGCGGGAGAACGTAGGTCTGCGTGGCGTCCATGAGCTCCTGCAGCCACGCGGCGGCCACGTGGTCGGCGGGCAGCAGCGCGGCAACGATGTGCCACCAGTCATGGCTGTGCAGATCGGTCGCCAGCCAGCGCTCGCCGGGCGTGTAGCGCGCCGTCAGGGCCCACGTGAGCCGCGCGACGTCGCGGCCGTGGATGAGGTGGACGCCCGTTTTGGCGGCCAGCGCGTCCTTGCTCGCCAGCATGCCTTCCAGCCAGCGGCGCGGCTGCCGCGCGCCGCCCCACAGGCCCGCGAGGTTAACGACGCAGCCGCCGTACGTCTGCATCCATGCCTGCTCGGACGCGATCCGGCCCGGGTCGACCTGCGGGTTCGGCGGCGTGTGCCGCGTCGCGTCCTCGGCGACGTCGCCGGCGCTCGTGCTCCACGCGCGCGTCGACCCATAGTAAAGCCACTGCGGCGTCGTCACGTCGCTGGTGGTCGCCGTCGCGGGGGGCGTCGCCACGCCGCGGCGGCGGCTGTCACGTGACGCACGCCACGCGGCCATGAACCCGTGGACGGCGTCGGCGTCCGCGAGCGGAAACGTGACCAGCACCGTCTTGGCGTCCGGGAGCGCCTTGAAGCGGTCGACGAGGTCGGCCGCGGACGCGTCGTACGCGAACGGGATCGTGTCATCGCGGCCGTCGCGCGTCGTCGCGGCCACGGCGCGGCCCTCCGCGCGGCCCTGCTCGCGCACATAGGCGCCGGCCCAGCCGAGGCCCACGATCAGCAGGTCCAGCATCCCGCCGTGGCGCGCGGGGTGGCTGCTCGGGCCGGCCGGGGCGGCGAGCACGGTTTGCGGCATGGTGTACTTTGATCCAAGAGGCTGGCGACAACAGGCAGGCGCGTCAGTCACGATCGCGCGTCTCGTATCAGCCAATCCAATGCGGGGCGGCGAGAGCAGGCGGTGCGTGCGGCACTGAGAGTGCTCACCTGGCGGAAGAGGGAGACGACGCGTCGTGGTGGCGCCCTGGCTCCGCCGTGCTCAAGCCCCGGGGTCCCCGCCCTCTCCGCGGCCCGCACCTCACGCGAGACTTCATGCTTTCGTCAAGGCCCATCGGTCGTGTGCAGCATGGAATCGCGTCCCCGCTGGTCGTGGACAGGAGCTTGTGAATCGCGGCATGCCGCGCAGCGTGCACCCGTGAAGCGCGGCATGACGGAATCCTCACGCGATCGGCGCCGTCCGCAGGGGCCGGCCGGCTGGACCCCGCCGCTGCGGTGGTGGGGGGTCGCGATGCTGCGCCACATCTCGGTTGGGGTTGCTTTCGATGCGCGAGCGCCACTGGGGCGCCACGGCTGCCCCGGCCCGGTGGGACAAGGGCGGAGTTTGGCGGCCCGAGGACCGCCACGGCCCGACCGCCGATGCCGCCGTGGGCGTCGATGGCTTGACTCGCTCACTCGGCATCGTTCATCCCTCCCATCGCTCCCATCGCTCCAATCGCTCCCATCGCTCCCATCGCTCATCTGCATCGACGTATCAGATGTATCAGACCGGTCGGACATATCCGACCAACTGATGAGACCGCTTCGAAATGTTCCGCCTATCAGCATCGCCGTATCGCTCATCTCTTCGTGCGCCGAGGGATAGAGGGACGGCGGCACGTGGTTCACGTTACGCCGACTCGATGCCATACGCTCGGTCTTCCCGACGCCCACGCCCACGCCCATCCCCGACCCCCCTCTATCCATCGAACGACCTTCTCCACCCCGCCCGTGGCAGGTTTCGAGTCTGAGACGGCGAGAGCGCGCCTGCTGGCCACCTCCGGTGCTCGTGCTCCGCAGCACGCTTATTTTTGGTCCGACATACGGCGCACGGCCAAGAGCGCTGCCCGCCCCCTCACCGGTCCGCTGCGACCGCGCGACGGCTCGAATCCGCCATGACGCCGCCGAAGGTGACCCGCTCGCGGGCCGAGGGCGCCGCGCAGGCCGCCCTGAAGCGGGTCGCACATCTCCAGGGCACTAGCAAGCGCGCCAAGAACGCCGCCGTCGCTGCCGTCATGGCGGCCGCGGACATACAGACCGCCGCACGCCCGCCATCGCGGAAACCCGCCGCTGGCGACCGCAAGCGCAAAGCGGCCGAGGCGGCGTCGGATGAGGACGACGACAACGACGACGACGACGACGACGACGAGGCTGAGCTCAGCGATATGGTGAGCCTGGACTCGGACAGCGCCGATGAGGACGAGGACGAGGCCGCGAAAGCACCGGCAAAGCCGGCGTACCTCGATCTGAACGACGGCGCCGCCAAGGACCCGCTGATGGCGACGCCGACGGCCGCCGAGGCGCGCGAGCTCGCGCTCGCCCAACACACGGCACTGCAGTCGAACCTCTTTGCGCTGCAGAGCGAGCGCATGCTCAGCGAGCTCGGCGTCGACCTGACACAGCACAAGCCGCTCGCGCAGGCCCTGTTCGCGGTCAAGGGCGCGTGCGAACAGCTCGAGGCCGCGCCGACGGCGCCGATCGCCGCCTGTCTCGCCGTAATCCACGAGCAGGCCGTGCCGGTCCCGCCGTGCGACGCCGCGGCCATGAACGACGCGACCGTCTGGGACGCGCCGCTCGCGCCGCCCGCCAAGGTCATCCTCGTTGGTGCGTTCCTCCTCAAGGCCTCGATCGCCGTCGCCGGGCGCTTGCCCGTCGTCGACATGGCCGTGACCCTGCCGCCCGGATACATCCAGAAGACCGACCGCTTCAACTACCTCTACTTCTACAAGCGCGCTTACTACGTGGCCCAGCTCAAGCGCCACCTCGCCGCCGCGCTCGCTCGCACGGCCTCCGAGAAGGCGGCCCCGACGGTCGCGATCCACCAGGCCACGGGCAGCCCGCTGCGTCCGATCGTCGTCGTGACGTTTCCGGAGGTCGCGGCGATCCACATCTATCCGCAGGTCGACTTGAATCTGTGGAACGCGGCCGAGTGGTTCGATGCAACGCGTCTCATCCGGGTCAAGTCGGTCCCACACAAAGACCTGCCCCCGATGCCGCACCTCCATGCGGCGCTGTCCCGCGACGGCGTGATGGTCGCGCACCTGAACTACCTCAACCGGCAGATCGAGGCCTCGCCCCACGTGCGCGCCATGTGGCAGCTGAGCAAGATCTGGTGCCACCAGCGCCGCTTCGACGGCGCCTACGGCGAGGGCTCCGCCTTCGTCATCGTCATGGCCGCCTGCTACCTGCTCGACATCGGCCGCCTGCCCCGCGAGAGCTCCGTCTTTGACCTGTTCCGCTCGGCCATGGAGTTCCTGGCCTCGCCCGTGCCGGTGACCAAGACCGTCGTCATGCACGACACCGGCCGCCATCCGAGCGAGGCGAGCGTCGCCGCGGTGGCCGCGCTGCGCAAACAGGGCGCGCCGGCCGTCATGGTCGACCCGACCGGCCGCGTCAACCTGCTCGGCCACATGACCGCCGCCACGTGGCGCCGCTTCGCCAAGGCCTGCGCCACGACCCACGCCGACCTCTCGCAGAGCACGCGCGACGGCTTCGAAGTGACCTTCCTGGAGCGCGTGCCGCTTGGCGTCCAGTACAACTGCCAGACCGTTTTTGCCCGGCCCGCCGCCGCCGCCGCCGCCGCCCAAGCCACGGGGGCCCTGACCGTGGCGGCCCTCATGAAGGGGCTGCTGCGGCCCGGCGAGATGCTCGACGACGTCGACGTGGCCACGTGGATCGTGCGCCGCATGCCGGACCTGATGCACGAAGCCTTCGGCGACCGCCTCACCGCCGTCCATCTGCAGCCGACCGGCGACGGCCTCGACATGATGGTCCGGATGCTCACGCACCCGGCCGCGAGCGCCCGCCGCGTGCTCGACGGCCCGGCGCCGCCGGACGCTCTGGCCGTGTCCCGCTTCCAGGCGCTGTGGGGCGACGCCGCGCAGATGCGCCGCTTCGCCAACGGCCGGCTCATCTACGCGGTCGTGGCGCCCGAGTCTGCCGAGAGCCCCTTCGTGTGGCACGTGCGCACGTTGCTCGCGCACCTCGTGCCGGGCCTCGCGGCCAGCGCGATCCGCACCAGCCTCGACCCGCTCCGCGGCGTCCTCGAAGTCCCGCGGCCCTTCCGCCGCCTGCAGCTGCCCTTCCTCGACCAGCACCGCGACGTCGAGGAGCTCGGCCGCCTGATGCGGGGCTTGGACTTGCCGCTCGCCATCGTCTCGGTCCATCCGGTCTCGGCCGGCTACCGCCGCACGACCGTCGCCCTACCTAGCCTCGTGCCGAGCCGCGCCGACCTCGCGCAGATGGATGCGCTGCCCTACGTCGAGGCCGTCGACGTGATCATGGAGTTCGAAAGCACGGGCCAGTGGCCCGACTCGCTCGCGGGTATCCAGCACATGAAGCGCGCCATGTACATCCGCGTCGCCGACGTTCTCGACCGCGACTGCAAAGCCCACGTGGCCTCGACTCAGGTCGTCGAGTCCAAGACGGACGCCTACATCGAAGTCGTCACCACCACGCGGCTCCGGTACCACGTGCGCATGACGCCCCAGAACGAGCTGCAGGTGGTGGAGCTGCCCTCCACCCCTGATGCCCACATCCAACGGTTCCTGGGCTACGCGTCGCGAGCCCAAGCCACCGCGATGATGCACCAGATCGAAGCCCGCCGTGCCTACGCGAACCGCTTTCTGCAGCAGGTCCGCGACTACCCGGGCCTCGACACGGCGTGCCGCCTCGTGAAACGCTGGATGGCCGCGCACCTGCTCGCGCACGTGCTGCCGGACGAAGTCGTCGAGCTGCTCGTCGTGGCGGCGTTCCAGCGCCAGCCCCTCGTCGATGGTACCTCGGGGTTCCTCGCCGCGCTGCACCTGCTCGCCCACTTCGACTGGTCCGGCGAGCCGCTTGTCGCCGTGCTCGCCGACCGCAGCGAAGTCGATGCCGCCGCGCTCAATGCCCAGCAGGCCGCCGTGATCCAGGCGTTCGCCGCCACGATGACCGCCGGGCCCGTGGCATACCCGGTGATCACCGACGAGGACGACCCGGACGGGACGCGATGGCTGCCGCGCGATGCCGCCGGCGTGCCGGTGCGGCCGCACGCCGCGCTGTGGACCCGTCTCTGCAAGCTCGCGGCCTCGGCCCTCCGCCTCTACGAGCGCTACACGCTCGTCCAGGACGCCGCCATCCTCGTCCAGATGTTTGCCGCCGCCACCGACGGCTACGACGCGGTGCTCTCACTGGACCCGAAGCGCTGCGCGCGCCGCTTCCAGAGCCTGACGGCGTCGTCGGCCTCGGCGTCGGCCTCGGCGTCGTCGTCGCGAGCGCACAAGAAGTTTGCCAATCTCATGACCGCGGCCGAGAAGGCGCAGTGGCTCGGCCTGCAGATCGACGCCGTGGCGCAGTACCTGGACGCCTTGCGGAGCTACTTTGGCGCGTCAGCCCAGTTCTTTTGCGATGTGTACGGCGGCGACCGCGTCTATGTCCGCTGGCGCGTGCGGCCACAGCACCCCCTCGCTAAGCCGCATGCCCTCAACGTGGCTGCATCGCAACTCACCGTCAAGCCGGCGGGCAAGGGGCTGGTGCAGCATGACCGCGCCGCGGCCTTGGAGAACATGCGGATCCTGGGCGGGTCGCTCGTCGTTTCGGCCGCTTTGCTCTAGCGTCCTCGCGACGGGATCGCGGACGGAAGTCTCTATATTACTTACATGAGTCCTGACGATCAATGAGATGAGCACCTCGTTCAAAGTCCTCCTCGTTCCAAAACAGTTTGGCATCAGGAGGCCTCCTCTTTCGAGAGCCGGGGTGATCTCGTTCGAAAGGGGTTGAAGCACTCAGCGACAAGAACAGACGGTAGGTTTGTGCGCGTCCGGAGAGAAAATCAGGTGACGGCGCACCCCCGGAGGCGTGTGGCGTGCGTTGCCAGCGGAAAGGGGCGGCCCGGGCCTGGTCTAGCTTGGCATGGACTCGCATGGCATGGCGGGCTTAGCACCACGTCAATGCGTCGGCGCGACGCCTCGCGGCTCACGGCGCTCGGCTCGAGCGTGTCGCATGCTCACTTGAACGTGAAGCTGGCTCACTTGAACGCGCTCCCGACGACCACGTGACTGCCGTCTCTGCGCCATTGCCATCGCCATTGCCATCGCCATCGCCATCGCGGACGGCCTGCCGCGACCCCTTCCCGGTATCGCCATTCCCACCGTATCCCCGCGACGCCATCCCCTTCCGCTCGCTCGCTCGCTCGTGACCGCACCTGCACGCGCTCTCCCACCCGCACTCACGAACGGCCACCCTGATTAAGCGCGTCTTCGCTAGGGACGGTCCCTCGTCTCCGCTGCGGGTGATCCGCCGTGCTGCTGCGTCAGCCGCGCTGCTTCCACGCGCCGGCCTCTCCCTGAGTCCCTGAGTTTCTCAGTCCCTGAGTCCCTGAGGCATCAAGGCCACGAGGCCCCGCCCAGGATGCTCTACCGGCCCAGCACGGTACGCGCGACCGCCTCGTCGCGGCTCCGCCGCGGCACGGCGCTGACGCCGCGCCTCCACGCCGTCTCGGTAAGTCGCCGTCGAACGCGCCTCGCATCGCTTCCCATCGCGTCATGGCCGCACCATGCCAGGCGCCAGCCAGGGCCTTCGTGAGCGCGGCTCCCGCATCCTGCGCGATCCAAAGACTCACCAAGTGGATCAATCATGCTTCTGGCTTATTCGCGTCCTCTGCGTCTTGTTGGTGGTGATACCGACGCTTGCTCTCGAATCAGCGATGCGGCTTGGCGACCCAGCCTGAAGCGGCGTCCGGTGCCGCCGCCAACGCCGCCGCGGCAACAGCAGCGGCCGCAGCGGCCCGCCGAGGCACGGCGCCGAAACGCGGGTTCCGCCCCATCCGCGCGCTGTGCCTCACGGGCCTCGCCGGCGCCGTGCTCACGGGCGGCGCCGCCCTGCTGGCCCTCAACTCGCCCCACGCCCACCGCCTCTGGGTCCAGTACGTCCCCAACGGCGAGGACCTGCTCTTCCACGTGCGCCACACGGCCGAGCAGCTGCGCCACGTCGAGACCAAGGACCTGGAGCACGTGTCGACGCGCGTGAAGACGACGGTCGCGGGCGCCGGCGGCGCCGTGGCCGCGACGAGCGCCACGCTCGGCGACTACGCCAAGTCCGTCCAGCACGAGACCGAGCGTCTGGCCGCCGCGGCGCAGGCCCAGGCCCACGCCGCGCAGGCCAAGGCCGAGCAGCTGCGCGTCCAGGGCGCCCAGTCCGTGGCCCGTGTCCAGGACGCCGCCGCGGAGGCCACGCGCCGCGTGAACGACGCGATCGACGGCGTCAAGGGCTACTTCGAGCAGTTCGCGCCTAAGCGTGCTGCCACCGACAGCGACGCTGCGCCCGACGCCGCGGCGCCGCGGCGTCCGCACGTGCTGGACCGCGTTCCCGTCGTGAAGGGCGGGCCCGTCAAGCCGGTCGACGACACGCGGCCGCCGCCGCCGCCGCCGTCGTCGTCGTCGTCGTCGTCGTCTGACGAGACCGAGGCCGCGCCGCTCGAGCGCAAGACGTCGCCGGCGATGAAACGCATTCTCGGCAAGTCGGCAGCCGCGACAGCGGCCGCGGGCCCCGAGGCCGCGAAGGCGGCCGAGCCGGCGGCCGCGCCGGCGGCGCCCTCGACGAACGTCTCCACGGTCGACGGCGTGAACGTCGAGGTCACGACGAGCGACACGGGCGCCACGATCCGTCTGTCACCGGCTCCCGAGGCCGCGTCGGCGAAGCCCGTGTCAAAGCCCGCATCGACGAAGCCCATCTCGACGCCTCCCCACGAAGTCGCCAGGCCAGCGCCGGCGAGCCCCGAAAAGGTCGAGAAGGCCGAGAAGGCCGCGGACTCGTCGCGGCCATCGCCGACTGACGCGACGCCCGAGCCGAAGTCGCCGGAGCCCAAGGCATCGCCGTCGCCTGCTGCGACTGCCGTTGATGCGTCCGCGACGAAGTCTGCGGCCCCGGCCCCGGCCCCGGCCCCGGCCCCGGCCTCGGCCTCGGCCCGGGCTTCAGCCAGCGAGACGGCGCCTGTCGTCCAGGACAAGGCCCAGTCGGTCCCGTTGGCGGAAGCCCAGCGGGCCGCTCTCGAGCAGGCCGCGGTGGCCGAGCTGGAGCGCATGAACGCGAGCTTTGCCCGCGTCGAGGCACAGTACCGCCACCTGGTGCGCGATCTGGTGCACGTGGTGCAGGAGGAAGCGGGGCTCGCCGAGGACCCGGCGGCGCAGGCCCAGCTCGAGTCGATGCTGGCCACGATCAGCGAGCAGCAGGCCAAGATGGCGCAATACCAGCGCACGCAGCAGGAAGCGCTGCTCGCGCAGGCGACGCGCGACTACCTCGCGGCTGAGTCGGCACTCAAGCAGCACGTGGTCGATGGGCAGCAGGCCCTCAAGCAACAGCTCGCGCAGCGCTTCGAGGCCCAGCTCGACACGGCGCTGCGCACCCAGGTACAGCAACTGCAGGCCGAGTATGAGCAGGAGATGGCCGCGCGGCTGCGTGACCTCGAAGGCTTTGCCCGCAAGCAGGTGAAGCAGCTCCAGAATGAGGAAGCGCTGCAACGCCTGCGCCGCCTGGACTACCTCGCGCACAAGGTGAAGGTGCTCGAGGTCAGCGCGCTGCACGCCAGCGACGTGCTGTACTCGCAGCACCGCATCCACCTGATGCTGACGGCGATCCGCGTGCTGCGCGAGACGCTCGACGGCCCGGCGGCCGTCGTGGATCTCCAGACGCACCTGCGCGCGCTCTCGGAGCTCTCGGACGGCGACGGGTTCGTGCGGGCGCTGTTGCCGGCCTTCCGGCCCGTGCTGCCGACGCCCTCATCCCTCAAGGACGGGTTCCCCAACGTCGCGTCGCACGTCCGCCAGGCCGCCTACATGCCCCCCAACGGCGGGCCCCTGTCGTACGCCATCTCGGCCGCGCTGTCGGCCATCACGGCGCACAAGACCGGGCTGATCCCGGGCACGGACGTCGAGGCCATCGTGGCCCGCGCCGAGTACTACCTGGCACGCAACGAGCTCGAGCGCAGCGCGCGCGAGCTGAACCAGCTGTCCGGGTGGCCGCGCCGCCTCGCCGACGGCTGGCTCTGCCGCGCGCGCGCGCTGCTTGAGGCGCAGCAGACCGCGGGCGCCATTGAAGACCACCTCATCTACTCGAGCCTCGATGTGTAACTCCGACGAGACCATGATGGCATCCGCATGCATGCATTCTGACACAAGACAAAAGTAACTCCGCGGGAATCGCTATCGACCGTTCAACAGTCACGGCGTCTGATGAAGGATGGTGGGAGAGATCATCGCGGGGGAGGTCGTATCGTGGAGCGGCCGAGTCGCCCACTGGGTGGGTTTCGATGGGCAGGTGGACGGGGCCCCCAAAAACTCCGCTAGGACAACGCCACGTCGGGGGGGCTGACCGACCGACGGGCGGGCGGGCGTTCCAGTCCGTTTTCTGTCTTCGATGGGGGAGCCGGCGGAGAAAGCGAGAGAACCGTGCTAGCACCGTGGAGCGCCCTTCGATGCGCTTCGCAGTGGCACGAGCCCACTTGACGTCGCCGACCCGACGCACATCGATGGAATCCTGTCGGGTAAGCCTCTAAAGCTTCGTGTATCGCACCCATCTCACGGCTAACTAGGCGTGACGCCCGTTCCCATTGCCCGTCGCTAGCCGCTCCGACCACGATCAACCCACGGCCCGTCTGAGGATTCAACGCTGCAACCCACCGCCAACGCATCGCCCACGCCTGATACCCGCCCGAGCGAGCGCCGAACATTTGCCTGATCAGCTGCCTCGGATCTCCCGCTTCGTGGTCGCTGTTGTTGGACCGCCGTTCCGGCTCTATCGGACCGCCCTCGCTCGTCTCGCTGCGCCTGCGGCGCTTTTCCTGATTCCACAATGAGTGCCGTTGAAGCCGCATCGGCCGCGGCCGCGGCGCCAGCGGCCACGGAGGCGCCCGCCGCGGCGCCCGTGAGCAAGAGCAAGCAGCACCGCAAGGACAAGCCGTGGGACACGGACGACATCGACAAGTGGAAGATTGAACCGTTCCTGCCGTCGAACAACCCGGGCCCGTTCACCGAAGAGAGCTCGTTCATCACGCTGTTCCCCAAGTACCGCGAGAAGTACCTGCGTGAGGTCTGGAAGCTGGTGACGGCCGAGCTGGACAAGTGGGGGATCGCGTGTGAGCTGGACCTCGTGGAAGGCAGCATGTCGGTCAAGACGACGCGCAAGACGTGGGACCCGTATGCGATTCTGAACGCGCGCGATATGATCAAGCTGCTGGCGCGCTCGCTGCCGGTGCAGCAGGCCATGAAGATCATGCAGGACGACATGGCGTGCGACATCATCAAGATCGGCAACCAGGTCCGCAACAAGGAGCGGTTCGTGCGTCGTCGCCAGCGCCTCATCGGCCCGAACGGCAACACGCTCAAGGCGCTCGAGCTCCTCACCGGCTGCTACATCCTGGTGCAGGGCAACACCGTCGCCGCCATGGGGCCCTACAAGGGCCTGAAGGACGTGCGCCGCGTCGTGCTCGACTGTCTCCACAACATCCACCCCATCTACCACATCAAGGAGCTGATGGTGAAGCGCGAGCTGGCGAAAGACGAGAAGCTGAAGGGTGAGTCGTGGGACCGTTTCCTGCCCAAGTACAAGAAGCGCGCCACGCCGCGGCCCAAGAAGTCGGCGATCGTGCCCAAGCCCGAGAAGTCGGTGTTCCCGCCGCTCCCGCCGCAGAGCAAGATCGACATGCAGATCGAGTCGGGCGAGTTCTTCATGTCGCAGGAGAAGAAGAACGCCGAGGCGCGCGAGGCTCGTCTGAAGCGCGAGGCCAAGAAGCAGACCGAGCGCGAGCAGCGCCGCGAGGCGGCGTTCGTCCCACCGCCCACCCGATCCACGCCTGCCGCGTCGACGCCCGTCGATGCCAAGCCCGCCGACGCCGCGCTCACCATGGACCAGCTGAAGGCCAAGGTCAAGGCCCGTGCCTTGAAACGGATGAGCACCCACTCCAAGTAGCCGCGCGGTTCCCGGCGCCTGGCGATGCTCCGCCCCGCGCTGCGCCGTGGTGTGGCCTCGCCTTTCGACGCCAAGAGCGCTGTCACTGTCGCTGTCGCTCTCGGGTCCTTCTCGGTCCTCCTTGCTGACGGCCTCTCTTGTTTCGTTACATTCTCTATTTATTACGATGATCTGTTCTTCCTCGTTCCCCTGCGGGGTCGCTTACCGGGATGGCATGTGGTCGACATAGAGTTTTGTAAACTCGGCAAAGATCTCCTTAAAGAGGGTTTGCATCTCGGGCGTCGCGAGCGCGTCGAGCTGCGCGTCGTGGCGGGAGGCCGCCGCGCGGGCGGCGCTGGCGGGCGGCTTGATGGCGAGCGCGATCATGAGGGTGCGGCGCTCGCCGGGCGACGCGGCGAGGACGATGCGGTGCAGATGCATGGCCGCAAAATCGATGAGCGGGTCGGCGCCGCTCGAGCCGCCCAGCACGGTCTGCAGCGCCGGCGTCGGCTGGTCCTGCAGCCGCGTCGGGTCGTGCATCGCCGGCGGCACCGACAGCGTCAGCGAGCCCATCTTGCCGCTCTCGCTGATCACGACCATCAGCGTGTCCGCAAACCACGTCAGCACCAGGTCGATCTGCCGCCCGTGTGTCGTCAGGAACGTCGTCTGCGCGACGCGGAGGCCCTGCGGGCCGTCGGGCGGGCAGGAGGCCATGGCAGGGACGGCGCGCGGGGATGTTGGCGAGGATTGGTGGGATGATTAGGATCGGCCTGCGGTCGCGGGCGCGCGCGCGTTTCGGGAACGCCAACCGTACCGTCGAACCGAGGCGCGATGGGATCCGATCGGGTGCCCCACCTGCCCTGTGCTCCGCCGTCTTGGATCGCCCCGAGACCACGGGTCTCCCTCTCGAGAGGCCCTCCTAAGAAGGATGCGGCGCGCGGCCACCAAGAACGACGCGGGCGCCACGTGGCGCCCGCGTGACGCCGTGGATACCGCCGACCCACGTGCCGCATCACGCGTCCGTCCGTCCGTCCGTCCGTCCGTCCGTCCGTCCGTCGCGGCGGCAGGCAGGCATGCGGATCGCCGGATCCCCGAAGCCACGCGCGCGGCCGGCCGCGACGACGCGCCGGTGCGCGGGCGGGGGTCCGACCCGGCCGGCTGTGGCGCAGGCGCGCCGGAAGGCCGCCGCCAGGGGTCCTGGGCCTGCGCCGCATGGCGCGCGGCCCGCGACGGCGGCGGCGGTCTCACTCTTGGCTTGCCGGCGAACCGTCCGCCGCTTCTCAAAGCGCCGCCTTCGCGCGGCTGCCGCAAGGGGCCACATGGACGAGCGGCCCGCGGCGCCGCGGAGACTCCCTCGCGATTTCCGAGCGTCGCGAGGATCCGCAGAGACCCGCCGTGGTGTCCGACGACGGCCCTCTGCGCGTCGACGCTGTCTGTCGCGCCGGTCGTCTCGCCCGCCCGACGTTCGCTTCCCGCGTCCCCGCGTCCCCGCCGCGCGTGCCGTGGATCGGAGTTCGAATCTCCGCTGAAACGGGTCTCCGCCCTGGGTTTCTTCTTTTTTTGCTGATCCCCACTGCCGTTTCGCCGGTCGCCGGGTGCCGGCCGACGCCTGGTCGCCTGGGCCCCTGACCGGGTCGCCGTGCCGTGAACCCCCGCCGCCGTGGCCGCCATGGCGACCCTGTCCGGCGAGCATGCCGAGGGCTTTCTCGCGTGGGTCCACGGCGAGCTCGCCCGCCACGGCGTCAGCGACATCGAGGTAACGTCCGCCCACGATGGCGCTTCCCACTCAAGCGCCCCTCTCGATGCCCCGGCCGCATCGCCGTCCGCGCGATGACCCCTCGGCTCACCTTCCTCCCCTGGCTTTCTGCGATTCGACGATCCATGGCCTGCGGCTGTGGATGCGCGTGACGGCCGCCCGCCCCGTGGCGCGGCCCCTGCCGTGGATGCGAACCCCCGGGGAACCCCCTCCGCCAGGTGTACGCCGAGTACATGATGACCGTCTGCGCCGACGACGCGATCGACGACGCGGAGCGGATCGAGACCATGACGATGGCGCTGACCGACGTCGAGGGCGTGACGGGCGCCGACGTCCTCTGCGCCGCCGTGGTGGCGCGGTACCGCGACACGCTGGCCGCGCAGCGGCGCGCCGCCGCCGCCGCCGCCCGGGCCGCCCCGGCCTCGCGCCCTGCGTCGGCCTCGATCTCGGAGTCCGGCCTGAGCGCCGAAGAAAGGGCCCTCCGCCAGCACATTCTCTCCAACTATGCGTATGTCTACGAGGACGCGCCCGAGGACGAGGAGGCCGCGGCGGCCGCGGCCGCCGCGGCCGTGCCCGCGCGGCCGCTGAGCAAGAAAGCGGCGAAAGCCGCGGCGCGGGCGCCGATCAACCTGGCGATGGCGCCGGTGCTGCCCAAGAACGACAACGCGGACCGCGTGCGCCAGGCGCAGCAGGAGGCGCGCGACCGCAGCGCCGCGGCGCACGCCGCCGAGGTCAAGCGCAACCGCGAGGCTCTCGAGAAGCAGCGCGCCGCCCAGAAGGCCACCAAGAAGCCGACCCAGAAGAAGGAGAAGCGGCGGCTCTGAGCCGCTCTCCGCGGTGCGGCTGGGTAGGGTTGGATGGCGTGATGGATGCCCGCTGAGGCTCGGTAGACGTCTGGCGCCAGCGCGATGCGGTGCGTCACGATCAAGGGCATCGACGCCTCCGCCGCCGCGCGGCTTGGTGTTAGCCTGCGATGTGACCGGCATAAAGCGCGCCAAGGCTCCCCCAACCTGCCCGACGCCCCGTATCCTGGACATCGAATTCATCGTGATGCCTACCCATCGGTCGCTAGCGCTATCTGCTGCTACCGCTGTTCCCATCGCTATCCCCTGGCATGCCGTACGCTGCCATGCTGTGGGGAACACGCTTATCTGACGGCGGGATCGGCAGGACGACGACGTCGGGGGTGATCGGGGCCTCGGGAAGGGGAGAAGGGGAGAGAAGGGGGAGAGTTCCAGGCGACGAGGCGCAGCCGCCGGAGGCGCAGCCCCCTTTGCCAGCGCTCCAGGTGGGAGGGCGACCACGTCGAGCATCTTGGAGGCCGCTGTCGGCCGGATCGCCGCCGCCGCCGCCGCCGTCGCTGCTGCCGCGGCCCATCAGGACCGAGGGCACGTGTCCACCTTCGATCGACAGCGATCTGCGGGACAGTGAGACGCGGTTGCCGTCAGTCATCCGTGACGGCCGCGATCGCCGGTATCGGCCGCATCGAAGCATCGGCTCGGCCCGGCCGGGCGTCGCTCCGACCCGCGTCGTCTTCCTCGCCGACATCGCCTTCCCGCTGCAGCGCGTCCTGACAGGGTCCGTACCCATCCCCTCCGCCATCCGCCGACATTTTCCGCAGGCGATCTCCCGCGAACCGGATCCCGAGACCCCCTCCCGCCGGTCGCGACCGCCGGTCTGGACGGGCTGATCCGGCGGCCATCGGGACGCCGTTGGGGTTGCGTATCGCAGGGACGGCCCTTCGTGCGTGCCATCATCGTGATTACTGCCCGTGTTGCCACCTTCGCGAGTCTTGCCGCTGTGGCCAACATCGCAGGGCTCGTCCGCTTTGCCATTATCGGGCCGCCGCCATGTACAACTTCCGCGGCGACTTCCGCACGAAGCGGACAATCGACCTGAGCGGCTCGCACAAGCGCGTCGACAAGGACGCGCTGCTCCGCCAAGCCGCGCGCGAGCGCCAGGCCCGCGAGGACGAGCGCCGTCGCCATGCCGCCGCCCGCCAGATCCAGGCCGCCTGGTGCGCCGCCCTCGCGCGGCGCCAGGCCGACCGTGAACTCCGCCACCGGTTCCGCACCGACCGCGACCAGCTCATGGCCGAGATCGGCCCTGGCGCCCCTCTCGCTTCGATGACGGCGACAGCGACGGTGAGTCCCGAACGACGACCAGCACCCTGGACGCGGGCGCAGCTGTGGCGCGTCGTGCTGCTGACGCGCCAGCTCCTGTTCTTTGGTCGTGGTCCGGCGCCCACGCCGCGTGCCGCCGCGCTTGCCCGCCCTGCAGCGAGTATGGACGACCGCGGCTTGTACCGCGCGCATCTGGCGCTGCTGGCGCAGCCATGCGTCGTGGACGGCACCGCGTACAGCACCGTCTTGGCCGCCGGCATGGCCCTCGGGACCCTCCCGTGGGCCGCCGTACTCGGCTCCTTCTATGCGAAACTTCTGCGGACCCTGCCCGCCAACATCTCGGCCGCGGCCGCGGCGGCCCCGCTCCCGTCATTACCGGCCCCGACGCCGTCGCCGATGGCGCTGGACGACGATGCATCATGGGAGGACGTCGTCGGCGACGCGCTCCGCACAGCGCTGGCTTCGGGGCGTGCGGACGCCGCCGCGCGGGCCTCGCCGGCCGCTTCGGCCGCGGCACCCGTGGTTCCCGCCCTGGCCGCTTGGGCCACGTGGATCGACGCAATCAGCGAGCCCTACGGCGCTTGCCTCGCGGCGGCGATCCCCGGCAGGGGCCCGACCCCCGCGCAGCGCACGGCCACGCCGCCGCCGCCGCCGCGCCAAGCCCTCACGGACCTCGTCCAGTTCCTCCAGCTCTACCGCGCGCTCGCGCCGGCCGCCGCCGATCCGGCCCATGCCACCGCTGCCCCTGCCCCTGCCGTCCTCGCCCCCGCTGGCGGCGAGGATCAGACCGCACCAGGCGTGCCGGCGACCCTGGTCCGCACGATCTGGGCCGTTCCGTTGCTGCCCTACCACCTCACGGCCGCCGAAGTCGCCTTGCTAGCGCAGCACCTCCCGCTCCGCGCCATGCTGGTCTGGATCGACGCGGACGCCCGGACCCCGCCCGCGAATCGCCGCGCCGCCCGCCCGCCGCTGTCGCTGGTGGCCCGCACCGCGATTCTGGTCAACCTCATCATTTTTTGTCATGCCCGACTGCGCGCGTGGGACGGCGCTGACGCGCACCACTACCTCGCTGCCCTCGCGCGCACATTGATGGCCGCGCCGCTCTGGTGGCTCCGGCGCCGCCTCGTCCGCGCGGGCGGCGCGTCGGGCGGTGCCGCAGGGGACCACGGCGACCGTGCCAGCATGACTTCGGATTCGGACGACGCTGCCAGCGACGCGCTCAGTGACACGGACGTCGACGGCGATACGGGCTCCGATCGCGGCTCGCTTCCGCATGACGCGACGAGTCCGATGCACTCCGTGCGGCCGGCCACGGCGTCCGCTGCCTCCGCTTTGGCCACCCCGGGCGCGGCGGCGGCGGCGGCGGCGACGGCAGCAACAGCAGCGACGACGACGACACCGGATGGGATCGACGCCTCGTCGACGGCCGCACTCGACCGTACCTTCGGCAGCCATATCGCGCGGCTCCAGAAATGGATCGGGACTCTCACGAGCGACGCAATGGTCGACGTCATGATGGCGTCTGTCGTGCAGACCGCGGCCCAGCAGATTGCGAGCGAAGATGCGGACACGGCGGCGGCGGCGGCGGCAGCGCAGCGCTTCCGGCAAACGCGGCTGCTGCCCGTCGTCACGATTCTGACGGCGATTCGCGTGCTGACGCCGGAACCCGCGACGCGGTTCCTGTCGCTGCTGTACTACAAGGCCCACGGGCAACTGCCGCGACTGCTGCTGCCATCCGTGCCGCACTTCGGGCTGCTGCGCGAAGCAACGTCTCGTGCGCCACGGCTCTTTTCGGTGCTGTGGCCTTCACGGGCGAGCGAGCGCACTCGCGAGAGCAGTGACGAGCGCCCACGGGCTGTCGGCAACAACCCCGACAGCACGTCGGGGGACGTCGAGGGCGGCGATGCGGATACCATCGTCTTTGAGGTCTTGGCGTTGTCCTGCCTTGCCGAAATGATCAACGGCGCCATGGTGACATGGAGCGACGATGATCTCGAGCTCCAGCTCGGCATTGCGGAATTGCATCCGGTGTTCTCTGATCACGGCGGCCGCCGCCGCCCGCACAGCGGCGGGCTCGGGCTGGCTCGTGATGCCGACCACCCGACGCCGCTGTATGCATTTGTGCGCGCGGCCCTGCACGTGGCGTTCTGCCTGCACATCGAAATCCACCCGATCCACAACGGCTACCAGCTGATGCGCGCGTGTCCCTGGTTGACTGCGTGGGACTTGAAGCACTCGCTCTCCAGTTTGCTGCAGTCGCTCGCGAATCGTCGCTGGATCGTCGATCACCCAGAGTTCCCGCTGCTGCGTCTTGAGGACGCGGACGCGTACCTGCGGGGCCCGACCATGACGGCCGCGGCGGCGGCGGGCCGGACTCGGCCCATGGATCCCCCCTATGCGATGGCGGTCCCGGACGTACTGGCGCTGCAGCCGCTGCTTGAGCACACGACGTATCCCCTCGCGGACACCCAGCATCGCCGCACCGCGCCTGTGCCCGTGACCGACGACGCGGGCTGGCTCTCGCTCGTAGCCGCACCCGCCCTGGCCGACCACGTCGGCGCCGACTGGGACGACGACGGCCTGGCGCGGATGTCGCTCTTCCGCGGCGCGGTGATCCTCAAGTATCTGCCCTTTGCGACTCATTTCGAGCGCCGGATGGAGATCTTTGTCGAGTGGTGCCGTCGCGACCGCGCGGCCCATGCCGACCCCAACGAGTTTGGGTACATTACGAGCGGCCTCAGCGCGCGGATCCGCCGCGGCCACATCTTCGAGGACGGGTACATGCGCCTCAACGTGCCCTCGCGCGACTCGTCGATCCTCAAGCGCCGCATCGTGATCGAGTTCATCGACCAGTTCGGGCTTGAGGAAGCCGGCATTGACGCGGGCGGCGTCTTCAAGGAGTTCCTCACGTCCCTCGTCGCCGAAGCCTTCCAGCCCAATGCAGGGCTGTTCAAAGCGACGGCCGACCAGCTGCTCTACCCGAATCCGGGCGCATATGCTCAAGACGAGACCCACCTCGGCTACATGACCTTCCTCGGCAAGATGGTCGGGAAGGCGCTGTATGAGCAGCTCCTGATCGACATCGAGTTTACCACCTTCTTTTTGGCCAAGTGGCTCGGCCGGCGCAGTTACCTGGATGACCTGCCTTCGTTAGATCCTACACTCTACAAGGGTCTGCTCTATCTTAAATCCGCCCCCGATGCCGCTGAGCTCGAGCTCACGTTTAGTATCGACGAAGACGAGTTTGGTGTCTCCAAAACCTTCGACCTGATTCCCAATGGCCGAACCATCGCCGTCACCAACGCCAATCGCCTCCGCTACATTTACCTTGTGGCCGACTACCGCCTCAACCGTGAGATCGAAGCACAGTGTCGTGCTTTCTTTTCGGGACTCAGCGCGCTGCTGCGTCCCGAGTGGCTGCGCATCTTTAACACCCGCGAGCTGCAGATCATGCTGAGCGGCGCGCCAGGCGTGCCCATCGACGTGGAGGATCTGCGGCAGAACACGCTGTACACGGGCGTTTACGATCAGGACCACCCGACAATCCGGCTCTTCTGGGCCTGGTTCGCCAACCAGACTGACGACATTCGCCGGCAGTTCACCCGGTTCGCGACGAGCTGCAGCCGGCCCCCGCTGCTTGGATTCAAGGACCTTGTGCCGCTGTTTTGTATCCGCGACGCAGGCACCGATTTGCAGCGGCTGCCCACCGCCTCTACGTGCGTCAATCTCCTCAAGCTGCCGCAGTACACCACCTATGAGCAGCTCGCCGCACAGATGGAGAAAGCCGTCACATCCAATGCCGGATTCGATCTGTCGTAGCATCGCTTGCAGGGATCGGGCGGTATCCATGACCCTCACAACGCCGTCATGCCGTCATGCATATTTTTGTTCGACGCGGTCGTATTGGTACACGCACACCATGCCCTCGGTGGGGGACCCCTGGGGGGCACCACCGAGGCAGTAGCGCATTTGGTTCAGTGTCGGATGAGCTTGCCGATCTTGGGCCGCGACCTGGTTTGCTCCGGGTTGCGGCACAGCGCTATCGGTCTGGTGGGTAAGGCCAGACAGCATCGGATGGTCAACGCGACATTTAGATCGCGGTTCGAGGAGGGGATGTTACTGCCTCTAGATCCAGTTTCCAGGACCAGTATATTGAGTATATTGAGTCAAGGCACACACCATGCTCTCGGTGGGTGACCCCAGGGGTCCCCCCGAAGCAGACGCGCATTCGGTTCAGTATCGGATGAATTTACCGACCTTGGACTGCAACGGGGTTTGCCCGGGATTGCGGCACAACGCCTCCGGTCTGACGGGTAAGGCCAGACAGCAGCGGATGTTCAACGCGGCATTGAGGTCGCGGTTCACCAACTTGCTGTGGGTGGCATCATTGCCGTTGGTAGCTTTATACCACAGCAAGCCACGAACCGTGGTCCCCTGGCGCCGGTGTGGACCAGGTTTCAAGACCGCATTCGTCTGGGCGTACACCCGGGTCTTGCGGACCGGGGCGACCGTCGTCGGCTCGGCCGCGGAAGCACCCGCACGAGCACGGCGGGGCGGGTTGACCCGCGTCGGCGCGGTCGAGCGAGCCCCCGACCAGGGTTTCCGGAGCCGGTTGGCCGACGGTGTGCCACCTGCTCCAGATCGACCAGACCGCCACGCGGGCATCGCTCGCATGAGACCTCCCTCGGAGGACCAGCGATGGCCCTTCCTCTGCGATAGAAACGGGTGTGGTCCGCGGCTGATGCGGTCCCATCCATATAAGTTAAGAGAGAAGAGGAACCCTTGAAGAAAATCAATGAACAACGGCAAGGCACCTGCTGGTTCCAGAGGGATAGATGGCCCAGCTAAACGGAGTGGTCACACTCCAAAAGATGCCTTTACACAGGATCGAACTGCGGACCTTCTGCTTACTAGGCAGACGCTCTAGCCACTGAGCTACAAAGGCAATTTTTGTTTTGTTGGACGG
>ML014208.1:0-70207 GCA_003615045.1 Caulochytrium protostelioides | reverse complement strand
TCTGCTTCTGCTTCTGCTTCTGCTTCTGCTTCTGCTTCTGCTTCTGCCTCTGCCTTTTTTTACTGACGTTACCACCGTTTTTGCCTAGTTCTGTCACTCGCTTTATTACTGATTCTGCCTTCTCACTCGTTGATGCGAATCCTGCCGCCCCATTCGGAGGCTCAGAAACCGTCGGAAAGCACAACGTGGCGGCAAAGAGCGCGGCGTTCGTAGGGTGCATTTCAACTGCGCGTTGCGCGCTGTTGTGCACCGGACTGGCGCTTCCACGGTAGGTGAAACGGTAGAACAGTGCCCGCCACGCTTTTGCTGCTCCACCTTGCGTTGCTGAGGCCACATTGGTGCCGTTCGTACGGCCTCGCGGCTACGTGCCTCCTTGCGACTCCGTGCTGCTAGGTCGCCATGACGACCCATCGCGGCGCGGCCACGGACGCTCCGCCCTATGTGAAGGGGGAGGAGAAACCGATCCTGACGCCGACGCCGTCAGTACCGACCAGCTCGCCATTGCCGTCGCAGGGGACATCGAAGGGGAAGGTGTTGCCGCCGATCGCCGTGCCCTGTGTCGAGCGCAGCACGGAGGAAGGCGCGGCGGCCATGTCGGTGATCAACCACCATATCCAGGTGAACCGGCTGTCGCCGCCCGAGTGGATCCTTGAGTCGACGAGCAAGACCAACGTGCCCGAGACGAAGGCGATCTGCCGTTTCGGCGGCGTGACCTACGAGTGCACCGGTCGCTTGTCGAAACAGGCGATTAAGCGCACGATTGCGGTGTACATCCAGGGGCACCTCGCTCCGGACTCCAACGGACCGTCCGACTCGACCGGGCTCAAGCCGTATGCTCAGCACGCATTATCGGTCTACTGCCAGAAGCGCGGCATTTCACACCCGCAGTATGAGATCACCACCGCTAGCACGAGCACCCAGCATGGGTCACCGCTCTTCTTTGCGACGATCGAGGTCAACGGACAGATATTTCGCAGCCCGGAAGCCTATCCCGCCAAAGCCATGGCCAAGGAAGCGGTCGCCGAAGCCGCCATGCTGCACCTGGCGCCGGTCGCCGCTGCCGGCGCCAGAAAGGCGCGGGAGAGCCAGTCGGCCCACGCGCCGCCGCGTCCGCGGCCTGCCCCGTCGTCGTCAGCCCCGACCTCGGCCGCTGGCGCAGACGCCTCGCACTTCCCGCCACCACCTTTTACCGCTGCGCCATCACAGGAGGATGCCTACATGAGTGGTGCGACCGCGCCGGCGTCCTCCGCATCGGCGGCATCCGCATTCGCCTGGGCGGCAGGCCCCCCAAAGTCACCGTTCACCAACCCCGCGGTGCAGCGCCTCATGCAGTTGTGTCGCGAGCGGTCCGCCGCGGTCCCGACGATTGTATTGAACTTCGGTGAGGACAACTCGTGTCGCTGCTATATACGCGTCAACGGCTTTCAAGCCGATAGCAGTGTCCAACCCACAATGGACGAAGCCGTCACGAAGGCAGCCGACGTGTTCTACGACCATGTGGCCAGGCAGCCGCGACTACCTTATACTGAACCGCCACGGGTCGAATACAACAGCGATGTCGAGAATAACGGTATTCTCAGCTACGGGATGCTGTTGAAGCAGTACTGCCTACTGCTAGAGCTGCCGCCTCCGCATTCGTTTATGTATCACGGCCAGGGCGGGTGGACCGGCTCGGTTCGTGTATGCGATCGCGAGTTTCGCTCGACGCGGCCGCATGCCTTGCCCCAGAACGCCCTTGAAGATGCACAAGGCGATGCATGGAAGTTTCTCGTCAATAGGGGTCGTGCTTCGTAAAGGGGTCCGGGTCATGTTAAGATTCCTACTGTTTATTCCGACCATACGCATGAGGCTGTGTTTTTTTTCACACATGCTGCACGGATTCCTGGGAAAATGTGTGGCATGCGTGAGAAAAAACACAGCCTCATGCGTATGGTACGAATAAACAGTATGTTTTCGCGCATAGCCTACCTCACCGTTCTGGAACATATCAGCTCGTGCTCCTTCACTCCTTTCAATGTTCAGTATCCATGTATCTACTTGCGTAGGGTCACTGCGACGCCAACTGCTCATCGCTTTCTGCCCACGCTGGTCCCGGGCACTTCCCGGGCGCGGAACGTCGGGGAATCCGGGTTGCTTGGGAGGGACAGCACCCCTTTATGGCGCGAACCCTGCGTCCCTACTCACGCTGCTCTGAATCGCACGACACCATCCCGTGGCGTCGCCAGCCGGATCTTCAAGGAACCATGTCCGCTTCGGCGAATGTAAAAAGAAACAGCGGCTCGTCTTGAGCTCCGTCTGCAAGCGCCATCCGCTGCTGCCGCCCGCGGCGCAAGGCGGGGTCGCCGCGGCCGGTGTCGTCGCGCCTTTCGGCGACGCCACCGTACCGCGCGCCGCGCCGAACGGCACGTCCGACTTGATCGCCAGCGTCTCGAGGTCATAGAACACGAGACGCGCGGAGGTCAGCAGCAGCCCACGGGTCTTGAAGAAAAACCCTTTGCGTTTCGTGACACGGCCCCACCGGCGGGCGTGCTCGGTCGGCGCGAGGGGCGGCGTGACGGCGGGCGGCGGTCCGGCCGTCCAGTACGTCGGGCGCGGCGGCGGAGAGGAGGCCGGCGACGGCGAGGCGGATGGAGGGAGACCCGTCCCGACAGCGGCGGCGGCGGCGGGGGTCGTCCCTACCGCTGTTGGATCGGCGGGCGTCGCTGATAAGACTGGCACCGTATCCAGCGGCGGCGGCGGCGGTATTTGGTCCGTCTGCGGTGGCGGTGGCGGCGTCGGCGTCGGCGTCGGCACGAGCGACGTGTCAGTCAACTCGACGTCGGCGGCGAACTGGCCTTCGACGTGGCGCGGCGGAGCCTCGGCCAAGCCGTCCAAGTCGCCGTCTATGGCGCCGTCTGGGCCCGAACCGGCGCCGTTGGTGGTGATGGCGAGACCGGCGAACGCCGAGCCGAGCTGGCTGCCGTAGTCGCTCTGCAGGGAGGGCCGGCGGTCACCGTCGCCCGGCAGGAACGGGCGCAGGTCGGGCGGTGTCCGGGTATGAAACGTGGCGCAGGCGGCCGGATCGCTGGCGATGTCGAGCGGCGCCAGGAACGGATGCGCGAGCACGGCGTCGAGATCGGGGCGCGCTTCCGGGTCGAGCACCAGGATTTGCCGGATGAGGTCGGCGGCGTCCGCATCCATCGCTTCAGGTATCGTATAGTCGAGCTTGACAATCTTTTGGAACGTCAGATACTCATTGATCTCCTTGAAGGGCGGGCGGCCCGCGAGCATCTGGTAGAGGATGCAGCCGAGGGCCCAGACATCGGCGGCAGCCGTGACGGGCTGGTCGTTCAGCATCTCAGGCGAGCAATACTCGGCGGTGCCGACGAAGGAGCCGCGGTTCTCCCGGCCGGACCGCGGGACACGGGCGGGCCCGCGGCCGCTCTGGCCGCTGCGGATACTGCTCGCCTGCGAGGCCGTTGGCGGCGGCGGCGCGTCGAGGATCTTGGCCGATCCGAAATCGGTCACGCGAATATGGAAATCTTCCGCAATGAGAATGTTTTCGGGTTTCAGATCGCGATGCAATACGTTCTGCTCGTGCATGTAGCGGGTCGCCAGCACGATCTCGGCAAAGTAAAACCGCGCCGTGGGCACATCAAAGCTGCCGAGCTTGCGAATCCAGCCCAGGAGATCGCCGTTCTTGGCAAACTCAAGCACGAAATAGAGCCGCTCGTCGTCCTTGAAGCGAAAGTGTAAGGTCACGATCAGCGGATGCTTGAGGCGCAACAAGGCCGCGAGCTCGACGCCCGCATACTTTTCCTTGCGCTGCTTAATGATATGGCGTTTTTCGAGAATCTTAATCGCGAACTCGCGGCGCACAGGGATCGATGTGCCGGGGTGCAGTGACAGCGTGGACGGATCACGGTCACCGTGCTTCAGCGCCTGCGCCATTGGATCGTTGTACAGCGACGCGTTCGAGCCCGTTGCCGAGAGCGGTGCGCCGCGCTGCGTCTCGGACAGCAGGAGCGGCTGGCTCTGCGCCATTCCGAGCACGAAAGGCCGTCGGCCGGGCTCACTCGCCACTTCACTCGCTGCTGTCGTCGAGCCCGCCTGTGCGCGCCCTTCGCGGCCGCCGGCCGTCGCCTCGTTCCTGCCGCCGCCGCCATAGTCCCGCGCGGCGACATCGGAGGCGGCATCGTCGTCGTCGTAGGCGACGGCACGGGCTGATGACGCGGGCAAGGCCGAGACGGAGCGCGTCGCGCCGCGGAGGCCGTAGTTCGGTCCGTCATGCCCACGCGCCGACAGCGGCGGCGCGGCGGCGGCGCGCGGCGCGGCGGCACGGACCTCGCGCGCGTAGTGGACGGTCGCATACGAGCCTTCGCCGAGCAGCCGTCCGAACTGGAAGTCACGCGGGGACCATTTGCGCGCCGGCGCGGGCGCCGTCGGCGGGAGTCCCGCCGGCGGGGCGGCTGATCCGAGGATGGATGGCGACGGCGATGCTTCGGGGAGAGCCGCGGCGGAGCCCGACGGGGTCGGCTGGGACGATGCCGCCAACGCGGCCGCCGCCGAGGCCTCGGGCGGAGCGGGCATGGCCACGCTCGCACCGCTCGGCAGCAAGCCAGGATCCATCGGGAGGCAACGGAGCTGAACGGGCGTGACAGGAGCACCTCGGCCGTCGACCGTCGACCGCGGATCGTCGTCGCGTATGGGGTATCAAGGACAAAAGGAGGGCGACCACCACGTCGCCATGCTACGCAAGATCCGACTTGTCTCGCCATTGCGGCCTAGTATGACGCGGTTCGGAAACCCTGGCCGAACCATGGTCCGCCGCCGAGCAAGGCCGAGGCAGCCATCAACGCCGATCGGCGAGCGGGCGTGCGCCCCTTGAACACCGCCGCCGGGATGATGGAATGGCGACGAGGCCGCCCTGTATGGTCGCCCCCCCAATCGGTTCGGCCCCGGCGACCTAGTGGCCTACGGCCACGGCCTACACGGCCACGGCAACCGCCGCCGCCGCGGCCTTTGGCTCCTCCGCGCGCCCGGACCGCGGCGGCGTGCCCGTCTTTTTCTTCAGCCCAGACCGCCGCGGCAACGTCGCACGACGGAGTCATCAACGCGTGGCACGCAGACATCTGGACGAATCAGACGTGGGTCCAAGTCCCCATCATCATGTCTTCGTATGCCTATCGTATATATTTTTTAACGAACCTCGTGGAGATGAGACGATCTAACGCGCACGCCATGCCCTCTATGGTGTCCTTCCGGGTCCTCCACCGAGGCAGTAGCGCATCGAGCGCAAGCGATTTATCTCCGGATGAGCTTCCCGGCCCTGGGCTGCAACCTGGTTTGCTCCGAGTTGCGGCACAGCGCTATCGGTCTGACCGGTCAGGCCAGACAGCGTCGGATATTCAACGCGGCATGGAGATCGCGGTTCACTAACTGGTCGTTGGTACCATCACACCACAGCAAGCCTCGGACCACGATCCCCTGGCGCCAGCGTTGACCGGATTTCAAAACCACATGCGTCTGGACATACGCCCGGGTCCTGCGGACCGGGTTGAGGGCGCGATCGGGTGGATGCTGGCCCTGGATGCGCGAGAGAGGGCACGACCGTCGTGTCCCAGACGTCGATAAATTGACGCAAGTCCATATCTGATGTCGCTTCGGCGGCATTGTCCGATCTCACGGAGATATGGTTATTGGTTTCCGGTTGATGGACCATCCAGCGCCGCCTGACTCTCGCCGGTCAGACCTCCTGTGCCGCGTCGCGGGGCAGGAGCAGTCGCGGGATGTGGTCGTCCAAGACCTGACCCAATCAACATCAGGCACCCTCGAGGCACCCAGGAGGGTATGCGGATCATGACGGGTCGACAGCTACGATGTTCAATAAGATGACATAGAACGATGACGCAAAGCCTTTGCGAGTTAAACAGTACCGTTCCAAGCGGCCCGGTCTTGCTCGCCACCAGGATCGGCATCTCCGTTTTTATTCCCGAAGGTGACTCGTACTGATCACGGCGCATTATCCGAGGACCGCTATCGCCATCGTTCGTGCTCTGTCTCGTCATCAACATCCGAGGCAGTGTGTCGAGATCAACCATCGCGCGCGTCGGCCAGTCATGCTGGCATGATGCAATCATGTGCTGAACGCGTAGCCGCGTCATCGATCATCTGAGATGCGTAAGAGCGCCTTAAGGGCGCCGGTGCCCCCGGTCCTTCACGCCTCCCGGCAAGCGCTTGCCCGGCGGGGTCCCGGGGCGGCGCGCGGCAATGCCTTCATTCAATGCCCTCATGCGTGTTGCTTTGAGGAGGCCCGCGCGCCGTGGCCCGGCGCTGTCGCTTCGCTCGGAGTCAGCGGCTCCACGCGTCTGAGCCTTCATGTTTCCATCGAAGTCGTGGTTCTTGCGCGTTCGCGTTCTTGTGACGAAAGGCCATGTCAATGACGTAATTATGACTTCAACGTGCGTGGATCGCTTTGATCAACCGCGGGCCCGGGTATCGGCAGGGCGGGAGGATCACGGCAGGGCATACGTATAAATAGGTCTGTCCTGATCGAGATCGATCGCTGAAACCAGGAGCTGATGTCATGGCCAGCGATGATTGCGGATGAAGGATCACTCGCGTCCACCTGTTGAAGCATGGCACTGGGCTCCATGCGCAACCAAACACACTTGGTGATTTCTCTCTTTCTTGTGTTACCATCCGATTCGACCATCGTCGTTTCTCTTGTCTCTTGATCCCTCTCCTGATCTCAATCTCCATCTCAATCATGCCGTACCCCGCTGATTCGACCTACTCGGCCCAAGGGGTGTCGCCCCAAGGCCTTCAGAGCCACACGGTCGATACGCATGCTCAACAGTCCTCGTCGCACACACAGTCGTCGCACACATCCGACATCACCGGCGCCAGGGGCCAACACCACGGCATGCCGGGCACGGCGGCACACCACAACCCGCTCGTGCCGACCGATGTCGGCGGCGAGCAGTATGCCCAGAGCGGCGGCGCGCGCTTCGACGGCACCATCGACCCCGTGGCCAAGCAGCACCTCGGGCAGCGTTATGATCCGGACCCGGACGTTGACCGCTCGGGTGCCGGGCTGCTGGCCCAGACCCACGGCGCCCCGGGTGTCCACCACGCGCACGGCACGCAGGGGCTGACCCATGACCACCACCAAGCTGGCACGAATGTCGCGGGCATGAACGCCCCCGGCGCTGCTAGCGGTGCGCAGTATGGCGGGAACACCGCGGCGCCGCTGGCAGGTGCCGGCGTTCCCGGCGTTCACGGGATGGACCCCCAGACCATGGGTGCGGCTGGCACGACGGGAATGCCGCCGAACGGTGGCTCGCCCTTCCCGCTGCAAACGAACGACCCGGCCGGTACGGCGTCTCTGGCCGGCCACAGCGGCTATGGCGCCCCGACGACGACCGGCACCACGACCACCGACCACCCGGGCGTGAGCAGCCACGATGCGCACAAGGGCGGGCTTCGTGCCAAACTCGACAATCTGCTGCCCGGCAAGCATCACAACAACGCCACTACACACGCCACCCACTAGGGAGGCCGCGTCTTTCATTCATGCATTCTTCTACATCCTATGCACGTCATCAGCGCCCTTTTCTGCAGGACGGAAAAGCGGAAATAATATATCTAACGATACTCCCTTCCATGTCATGCCATTTTGCGGAACGAGGAGGGTGCGAAACCAAGAAGAAAAAAAGGAAAAATCTATACGTGCGGCACGCAAATACCAATCGGTGGGTACGAAATGGGGCTTGCCCCGGCGCTCTACCCCGGGCCAGTGGTATTGGCCTCATGCGATCGTTGTGTTGGCACTGGAGTCAGACGACATTCAGCACGAAGGCATCGCTTCTTCGGTCAGCGATGCCCCGGCTAAGAGTAGCGACACGACCGAGCCATTCGTGGTGATGCGGAATCGGGCTGGCGGTGCTGTCGACGCTGCCGCCGCCGGCATCGAAGCCGCCGTGGGAGCCGTCGCTGCCGAAGCGGATGCCGACAGCCGCGGCTGGGTGACCGGCACGGGCGGCTCCTGGTCGAACTGGCGGTACCAGATAGCCATGATATCCGCCGTGTCGGCATCGGCAGCCGCCAGGACCGCCGGCGGCCGCTCGCACTGGACGAGGTAGCGCCGGCGCGCGGCGCGGATCGTCTCGGTCGTGCACAGCACGTGGTCAACGACGGCCTGGCTCGATTCCTGGAAGAGCACCGGGCTGTCCGGGTGGCCGAGCAGGTCCGGCGGGTCGATCTGCTCGCGGACGGCGCGCGGGTGGTCCATGAAGCGCTTGGCGGCGCTGGCCTGCAGCTCGGTGAGCCGCCGGCGCACGGCAAAGAGCCACTCGGTGCGGCGGCAGGCGGCAAAGGCCGAGGCCGGCGTACGCAGCTGCGCGGCGGCCTTGTCGACCTGGGCGGCGTGCACGACGCGGCGGCGCTCCCACGGCAGCAGGGCCTGCGTCATGGGCTGGACGATGCGCGTCCATAGCGCCGTCCACAGCGCCGTCCATGCCAGCACGTGGGAGGCCGACGAGAACAGGTCCAGCGGGATGCCCCCCACCGTGCAGGTCTGCGCGAGACGCGCCGTGACGTGGGCCATCATCGCGTCGCGCAGCGTCGCTTCCGACGCATCGGCCCAGCCCCCGTCGTGTCGCGCGGCCGCTTCAGTCGTCAGCTGCGGCACGAGCCAGCCGTGGATCGCGCTCCATAGCCGCGATTTGTAGTTCTCGAGCACCGGCTGCACGTGCAGCGTCAAAACGTCCTTGAGCTCGCACTCGACCCAGTAGGCCGTGCTCGGCCAAAGCTGAGCCGCGATGAGCTGGCGGTGCGCCAGCGCGAGCTGCTGGCACGCGTCCTCGAGACTTGCGTCCGGCGTGTAATCCAGGTTGCCGCCCTCATCGGCCAGCATCGTGCTGAACGCTGCGGGCATGCTGTTGAGGAATGCCGCCAGCGGCGAGACCGTCCGGCCGCGGCGGCCGCAGCGCCGGCCCCCGGGCGAGCCTTCGCCCTCGCTGGGAGACTCGCTCTGCGACTCGCTGTGCGACTGCTGCGCCACTAGCGAGAATGCTTCACGTAGCATGGCCGCGTCGAGCACGAAGGGGCGCGGCGGTGACGGCGTCGGCTGCACTGACGCCGTACTTGTTGCCAGTGCCGGTGCGACCGCGCTCGCGGGTGATGATGAGGCGTCGTCCGAACCGGGGGCGGCCGCCGTATCGGCCGTCATGGATGCGCTGGCCGCAAGATCCAGCGAGATGCGGCGGGAAGGACGGCGATGGCTGCCGTGGGTGCTGCTGGTGCCGCGCGGCCGCGGTCCCACAAGCATCGCCGCCGCGACGTTCGTCATGGTCAAATGGTCCAGCGACGCCTCAATAAAGAGGTGCACGAGCCGCGTCGCCCAAAACAGCAGGCGCGACTGATGCCGCGCGCTCTGCTCGAGCAACGCCACGAGGAAGCGGCTTTCTTCGGCGGCGTAGAGGGCGTCCAGCAGTGCGGACAGCGGGAGCGTAGGTGGGTCGCTGTCGGCGATGCGGTAAAGGTCGAAGCGGGGCACAGTGACGCCGTTCGAGAGGCGGCGGCGGTCGACCGCACGCTGTTGGGCGGCGGCGTGGCCCTGTGAAGAGGCACCATGCTTGAGGCGGTGGGTCTTGGCGCGGGCTTCTTCGGCCTCAGCTTCGGCGAGCGCTTGCGCGCGGGAGGAGAGGGAGGCCGACGGGCAGGCCGATGGCGAGCCCGAGGCGAGGGTGAGCACCGAGGCCTGCGGCGCCGAGACGGCTTGCGTCGACAGCGTCCTGCGTGCCTTCTGCATGGTGACAACCTTAACAAGCGAACGGAGACGACTGAAAAAGCAATGGCCCCCGCCGATCCGTCGGCGATGGCGAATCACCAGCGAAGCAGTCGGCCCAATATGACACGGTGTTGTGTGGCTGGCCCCATGAACGGAGCCGATCGAGAGGCTTCCTGAACGGGATATGAAGGGTAAGAGCGTCGGGAGTTGTCAAGGCGGGCAATGCCACAGCCGACGGGTCAAAGCAGGAGCGGAAGTAGGAGGTCGCCGCCCGCCGCACTCGATGGCGGTGGCTCCGGCGCGGATCGCCGGCACGGCTCGGGACCCCAAATTAGGGAATCAGAGATCGGAATCAAGCGACGCTCGGCGTGGCGGTACGCGGAAGCGGTGGTCGTGGATGGCTTGGCGACTCGCAACGATGCTCAGCGTCTGCGGATGGGTATGGTCCAGCGACGAGCGAGCTACCAGGGGCCGGACTGTGGCGGGATCGGCCGTCGTCGCTCGGAGCGATCGCGTGTGGCGGGGCAGGCGAGCGGGGCTGGGCGGGGCCAGTGCGACCTGTGGGGGGTTCGATGATTCAGGGATCGTCGCCGCCGCAGCCCCGTGCCGCCAGAATCGCCAAAAGAAAACGATAGTGGGTGGGTGTCCAAACAACAACACAGCTGGTGTCGGCGCAGACTGAAAAGCAGAGAAAAAAAAGTGAGAAGGGAGAGACGAGCGGACGTTAGCGAGCGGGAAGGCGAGCCGCTTGCCTTTGCGAACCCGGCACAAGACGTCGCTGTTCTGGAGGGGATTCGCCGAAGTCGACTTACGATCAGGCACGTCCGATCACACTAGTTGGATGCACCGTGGGTGTGTGTGTGTATATATATATGCCTTTCGGATGCCCTTCGCGTCGTTGCCCACGTGGTTGTCGGTGGTCGTCGTCGTCCATGTCCCGGTCTGCTGGCGTCGTCCATGTCGTTGCCGAGCCGAACCGAGCCGAGCCGAGCCGAGCCATAGCCATGTCTCTCAGGATCGATGCGATACGCGCAGCCGGCGAGCGGATGACCTCCACTTCAAACAGCTCCGCCCGAGGCGTTGGGACGACCATGGACTCTGACACGGAACACTTCCTGGAAGAGGCGCGCAGACCGCGCGCTTCGCCTTCTACAGGTTCGGACACGCTCGCGGGAAGCCGGCGGCGTCCGAGGGTCGGCCCTGGAGCGGCGCCGGTGCCGTTCAAGCGGCAGATACGCCATCGAGCGAGCGAACGAGCCGTGGTCGTCGTCAAGGCGCAGCCGCCCGTCCCCGCGACATCGGCATCGATATCGGCATCCGATGATCCGCCGGAAACGCGGACGGACGCCAGCCGCGCGAGAGGCCGCATCTCCTCACCTCGCGTCGACGAGTCCACCGCCAACCGTCGCTCGTGTGGACGTCCGGCGGCGCTTTGTCGGTCGAAGGCGAATGGCCTGGAGCATCATCCGGACGGGAGGCGTTTCGTCGTCTCTGACAGGACCACCACGCACGGCACCTCCGCTCGGTCGGTAGCCTCCGGTCCGCCGCACTAGATCACTGCTGGAGGCCCGACCCCGATGGCGGCGGCTCTCTGCCCAGGATCCGGAATATTCGGGCCCGGTCGGATGGCGTTAAGCCGAGTTGAGCCGCGTGAAGCGGGTTGCATACCGGTCACCTCGTCCTGCGGGTGCCCCCCGTCTGCAGGCTTTCCACCAGCCCTGATCGGTCCCCCGAACGCCTCCCCTGCTCCCGCTTCATCACCCTCTGATGGCACACACGCACCCCCCATTGACCCTCACTGACCCCTTCAGCGGCTGCGAGGCGGGAGGGGAAGGGTCGTGACCATGCCCATGACCTTGCCCATGACCAACGCAATCAGCACTCGCCTCAGGCGGCTGCCTCTGCGAAAAATAGACGGGTTATGGAGACAGTAGAGAGAGCTCGGACGTGCGGGCGCAAGCCCAAGCCGAAGGAGAAGCAGAAGGAAGCGGCGAAGGAGACGTATCGCCTCGTCTCGCTATTTCGATCGCTCGGTAGAACATGCCGGGCCAGGGACCCAACAGACGGCACGTGTGCTCGCGAGCTCGCCATCGCGCCGGCAGAACGCGCTGTCGTCTCTCGTCGTCCGGACGAAAACATCCAATGCCCGCGCGCGGACGGTGCCGGGGCATGCGCGTGGGCGTTCCAGGCCATCGCGCCGCGTCGGCGTATTATTAAACCATCAAGATCAAGCGCGCTTCGGTGTGGCAACACCGGCAAACGGCGATCGCCAATTCTGGCTGACATCACTGAGAGCAAGTCATTCCCCCCGCATTCGCCCTCGCGACCCTGTCCCGGCTTTGGCCAGGGTCAATTGGGCGCCCTCGGGGCAAGGGCGGCGACGGCAGCGGCGATGACACAACGGGGCACGCGCATGCGCCCAGCACCCAGCGTCGGCGATCCCTACGGCCCCACAGCACTCACCTGCGCGACCGCGCCCCATCCCGACGGTGGGTCGACTCGCCGCCGGCGGCAGATCGTGACGACTGGCAGCAACTCCGCGATCTGCCATGACGGGGAAGCGATGCGCGTGCGGCCATCGAGCCATCGCGCTTCGGATCCTTTCCGATCACCAGGTGAAAGCGGAATTTCTCGCAAACACGTATTGGAAGGCGTGCGCACCGCCACACCGGCTCATCTTGATCTTTGGGTGACCAGGCCAGTTCCAGAATTTCGCTGCCGGGTCCTTCACCCGCCAGGAACAAAATCAGATGCACACGGAGGCGCCGCGTCACACAACACAACACTGTGCAATCGACGGGGGCCATGGCATGAGCGTACTCATGAAGCACTGCATCGAACTCGCCACGTGGCATGACATTCTGGAAAGCCACGTGAGGCGGTTTCCACGCGGCCATGATGGTATCGTATCGCCATCGCGGTCGTGATCACCACCAACGTCGGCGTTGTCATCGAAATCGGCGTCGCTTCGTTCGATGGAAAGGTGACGCGGTATAAAAGCCATGCGGCATCGCCGACTCGCCGACTTGCGCCACCTCTCCTTCGTCTTCGCATCCATCTCGTGCGATGAGTGCCGCGACGCGACATAATGGGTGGGGGAGTCACACAGCGGTATTTGCGAGAACATCCCGTTGACGGGAGGGGATAGGACTGACGTGTGTGCTGATCGGTGGTCGAACGATTCCCGCGGGGGCTCTGTGTTTGTTGTCACTGCGGCGGCGTATCGCCGTTTCCTGGTGTGCTGCATTTGGCGTCGCATGGCGTTTTACTGGCACTGGTTGCTTCTCGTCGTCGACGGCCCGCCGCTGCATGCGATACGGTGCTTTTTGGCCGAGCATGGGGTCATGCAATACGCTCGGCGGCCAACCCGATCTCGCCCGCCGGCCCGCCCGCACTTTCATAGAAAAAAAAAAGGCCCCCTGTCAGCATCTCGAGAAAGGAGTATGTCATGAACCTCCACCAGGCAGCTTGGTTCGTGGCGGCCTCCGGGCAAGGAGGAAACTGAAAAAGGCCCTGATGGCACGTGCCGCATCAAAAGCCGTTCGGACACGATGAAACGTTCGGCTCGCGCAGTCGCCAGTTGGGCATAGGCGTCGCTGTACTGACCAGACGAGCCGGGCACGCTTGCTCCTCACTTCTCGCTCCTCCGTCGGGTGAGTCGTGCGGGTCGGTCGGTTCGGAGGTCGGCGAATTTCCAGGTCTTGGGCTGCGCCATCGACTGCGCCACGTTGCCGCTGACTTTTTCGGGGAGTGTGGCGCAGCCGCATAGCGCCGCCCCCTGATGGGGTTCGGTCATCGCCCCTATGGAGCGCCGCACGGCGGGGACTCCGACAGGGCCGTGGATGTCTGG
This sequence comes from Caulochytrium protostelioides, assembly GCA_003615045.1. Classification (NCBI taxonomy): domain Eukaryota; kingdom Fungi; phylum Chytridiomycota; class Caulochytriomycetes; order Caulochytriales; family Caulochytriaceae; genus Caulochytrium; species Caulochytrium protostelioides. The sequence continues at coordinate 56,585 of ML014208.1, read as the reverse complement.
GGCGACCGCTCGCCCTCGTTGGGGCGAGGGGGTCTCGTCCTCGCGCCGTCCCAGCCGCCGTTTGTGCGACGCTTTCGGGCGGGCCGTCTTGCTGGGTAGCTCACGCGAGCCTGGCCATCGGACCTGGCCTCGCCTGGTCTAGCCTCGCCTGGTCGAGCCTCGCCTGGTCTAGCCTCGCCTGGTCGAGCCTCGCCTAGCCTCGCCTAGCCTAGCACCCATGGCTGGCGGCCTCGCCGGAGTCGGGGTGGGACCTCGCAGCGCCTCGCTAGGGTCCCCTACCCGGATGGCCCGCCCAGCGGTCCCGATGGCCAGCTCGCCGCGGACAGGCCTGCCCGTGGGCTCGCGGCCCACGAACCCACCCAGCGGCGGCACCAGGCCTGGCCAGGCCTCGCCTGGCCTGGCCTGGCCACGCCACGGCGCAGGTGGCGGGCTCGGCGGGCTCGGCGCGAGCGAGCGGGGATGCACGACGCGCCGCGAGTCCCCGAAACAGGATGGCCCCGCGACGCCGGGTGCCGCGACCACCCACCGAGACGACCAAAACCATGAAAGACCATACCGGTCCTGTCCACCATGGGCCCGACCGCGTCGGAAGGAAGGAAGTGGTCCAGAGCGGCCGCCCGCGAGCGGCGACGTATGGACGTGCCCGCAGACACAACAAAAAGAGGGCAGGGTCACTAGACCACGTTGTGTGTATCGTTTGCCCTGTTTGATAAAGATGCTTCCTGTGGTCACGTACCAGTAAGCTAGTCCGACGGAGCCGATACCGTTCACACACCCCAACCCCTTCCCCCCCCCCAACCCGTCCCCTTAACCCCCCGTTAGGTAACGCTTTCATTTTTCAAACGCCATGGTTGGCGTCTACCATGCGGGAAGCCTACCATGCGGATAGTCGCCGGATGACAATAACGCTTGTTCAGTCCCAGCATCGACGGTCTCTGCCGCTCAAATAGCGCCGACGGTTAACAGCACCACATCCTGCCACAGGACGTGGCAGAACTGAATACATTATGGGTATCCTGCTTTGAAATCGCTGAACTGACCTTCGTACCTCCTTTTCGGATGACACGTGTTCCAATTCGTCTTGGCGCTGATAGGTTGCACGGCCATCATGCAGGTTTTCGTGAAGACCCTCACAGGCAAGACCATCACCCTTGAGGTGGAGTCCTCGGACACCATTGACAACGTCAAGCAGAAGATCCAGGACAAGGAGGGTATCCCCCCCGACCAGCAGCGTCTCATCTTCGCTGGTAAGCAGCTCGAGGACGGCCGCACCCTCTCGGACTACAACATCCAGAAGGAATCGACCCTCCACCTCGTGCTCCGTCTGCGTGGCGGTGGCAAGAAGCGCAAGAAGAAGACCTACACCACCCCGAAGAAGATCAAGCACAAGCCCCACAAGGTCAAGCTCGCTGTCCTCAAGTACTACCGCGTTGAGGACGACGGCAAGACCATCAAGCACCTCCGTCGCGAGTGCCCCAACGCTTCGTGCGGTGCCGGTGTCTTCATGGCCAACCACCCCAACCGCCAGTACTGCGGTCGCTGCCACTACACCACCGTCCCGGTGGCTGGTGACAAGAACTAAGCATGGTCTGTCGCACGGTCCACTGAGGGCCGCGGCGTTTTCTTGGCGTCGCGGGCCGCTTTGGTGCGCCTCGGCACGTGAGCTGCGGGTGTGAGGGAGCGGTCATCGCTCTCCTTTGCCCGCGGCAGGTTCGCATGGGTAGTTATTTATATTCCATTGCTTAATCACATGTCTTCGCATCCTTTACACAATCACCAAACGGAAAAGAGAAACTGTCGCGTGACGCTCCGGTTCTATATAACGCGGCATGGTCGATGGTGTTTGTTCCCTCGCGACGACACGAAGTGTTGCCACGGAAGGAGGCTCCCCACCCTTTCGATCGACTACAACATGCGATCGAGAGACGCGATGCCACGGTGAGCGTATCAACGACCGACAAGACACATGCGAACCATTCTAATCGTCAAGGTAGAGGATCAACTAACACCGAAAACTTCCAGCGCCAGCATCACGAGGCGGCGTCGCCGTCGCCTCTTGATGCTGGCGTCTTTACGGTCGTAACGGGCGGTAGTAACGAGGGATCCGGCGACCAATGGGGAAACAGGCGGCCCGCCCACGGCGGCAGCGGCGTCCGGAAGACCCATTCGTGCTGTGCAAGCACCGACGCATCGGTCACCGCGGCTTCAGACGCGGCCGCTTTTTGTTCGGCGGCCGCCGCATGCGCGCGCCGCTGGTCGTATCGCGCCTGGCGCTTCTGCTGTTTCTTGGACAACGGCGCGCGCGGCGCTGCCTTCTCGAGAATCGAGGCCGTCGCCGTCGCTGCCGCGGGCCGCGCTGGCGCTCCGTCCGCCGCGGCAGGGCCCGCGGTCGAGATCCCGTCCGCCGGGCCCTGGGCACGGTACTGCCATGCATGCAGCCAGAGCAAGCACTCGGTCGGCTGGGGATCGGGCAGCGGCCCGCGCAGGCATTCGGGACACTGCGCGTCGTACGCAAGTGGCGCCATCTTGTCGGCGTGCGGTGGCGGCGACGATTGCGCGCCGGCGACTGCGACGCCGGCCTCGGTGCCATCAACGGTGCCAACAACCAGCGTGGAGATCAGCGACGGCGTCGTTGTCGGTGACGCAGCGTCGGTCGTGCCGTCGCTATGTCCGGCGGTGACCGGCGCCGCCGGGGCCGTCGCTGCGACGCCGGCGGCGGCAGGGCCAGGCGGCGGCGGGGTCCCGTGGGCAGGGTAGCAAGCGTCGCGCAGCCGGGCGAGCAGGGCGGTGCGCTCGGCGCCGGTGAGCCCGGCAAGCGTCGCGGAGTCGACACGGCCCCAGGGCGACGTCGCATACAGCGGATCGTTAGCGATCGGGTGGCCCAGGTGCTGCAGGTGCACGCGGATCTGGTGGGTCCGGCCCGTGACGGGGCGGCACAGCACGAGCGACACGAGTTCACGGGCATCGTCTGCCGACCCCGTGACCGACGTCTTGGCCGACCCCGGGAGTGAGTGCTCCGCGGACGCCGCGGGCAACCAGCCGTCAGCAAGCTTCACGAAATGCGTTTCGCACGGCTTGCCGTTCGCGGCGTCGACGTGGTTGAGACCCATCTTGAACTCGACGCAGGCGATGGGCGCCGCGCAGACGAGGGGAGCGGCCATCGTGGCGCTGTCGGGAAAGCGCCCGCGGACGACCGCAAGATAGGTCTTGGCGAGCCGGCGCGCAGCCATGGCGGCGCCCATGCGCGCGGCAGCGCGCGGCGTGCGCGCGAGCAGCACGATGCCGGAGGTAAGGCGATCGATGCGGTTGACGGGGTAGAGCTCGCCGAGCGCGAGCGGTGGCGCGGCCAGCAGCGCCGTCAGCGTCTGGAAGTGGTAGCGTCCCGAGGGGTGAACGGGCACCGACGGCGGTTTGTCCACCACCACGAGCTGTGCGTCCGCATACAGCAGCGTCGGCGGAGTCGCGAGGATCGGCGGCTCGTGGCGGTGGAGCGCGTGGCGCAGCACGTCGTTGGGCCCGAGGACATGGTCAGGCCGAGCCCGCGAGCCGTTGAGCGTGATGAAGCCACGGTCGATCTTGTCCGCGTATACATCAGCCGTTTGGTCCAGAAACTCGGTGGCAAAGACGTCCATGAGCGTGCGGCCCAGCCATCGGCCTTTCATGCGCGACGTATACACATACGGGTACGGCTGGACTTTGCGGAGGCGACCCTCGGTATACCACACCGGCGGGGGTGGCGCGAGCGGCACCGTAGGCGGCGGGATCGACGGCGATGACGATGGCATCGACGGCTTCGGCTGACCCGCCGTGGCGCCGACGGCCGGCGCGGCGCGTCTGGGGAGGTCGCGGCATGCGGCATGGATCGCCGCAGGGATCGCTGCTGCCGCCGTGGCCCTCGCCATCGCCGTCGTGGGCATGGCGGTGATCATCGGCTTATGCGTCGTCGCGTCGTCGTCTGCGGCCGCGACCTGTCGCTTGGCTCGTTTGGCGCAAGGCGCCGCGTCGCACGTCATGTGCCTGCCTCCGCTCACACTGCACGGCGGCGGGGTGATGCTGCAGCGGCGCTCCCAATCGAAACCGAAATTAAATCGTGCCGACCACCACCGCCCACGCACAGCGCCAGAGGCTGTTCGAGCGGCCTCTGTGCAGAAAGCAGCTACCCGTTCTGCGTCGATGCGTTCGATGCAGAGCAGTCAGACGGCGTTCAAAAATACTGGCGGCGGGCAGCTGCCGCGGAACCAGCGGTTGGGGAGGAAAGTAACACTCAGGGCTGAAGCCAAGCGAAAGTCACGGCGCCCCCATGAGCCGAGGTCATGACGATCCGCATTGGGCGATCGACGATGGCAGCTATGTTGGCGGATGACGCTCGACAGCGTGTCAATGTGATGCCGCACAGCTTTCTCTGCCTCGGGACGGGGCCTTAGCGTCGGAGTTGAGATGCCCCCTGTGGCGGGAAGCGGACGAGGGCGGAGCCGGATCGTGCCAGGTGTGGCGCCATCACCGGATCCGAAATGGCCTAATGAACCTGCTTTCAGGCGCACGAAACGAGATGATGCCTGATCACCCTCGATGATACCCCTCTACCCATCGCCGTCAGCAAGAAAACGTCACAAAGAAGCAAAACGAAAAAAAAAATGTTATTTGTTACACCATGCGCGCCATCCAATGCGCGCCAACCCATCAAGCAGGAAAATGCGTTGCATCACCCAAGAAAGGGAAGAGCTGTTTACTTGAAGGTCTTGCCGTCAGCGCACTTCTTGCCCTTGACATCTTCCCAGGCGAGAACAGCATCAAACTCCTCCTTGCACTCGTCCTTGGTCATCTTGGTGAACTCGAAGGACGGGTAGTCGGGGGTGTCGCTGACCTCGAAGGGCACATCCTGGCCGCGGATGACAAAGTAGCCAAAGATCTCATTGTTGTTGTTCTCGCCGAGGACGAGAAGGTTGCCGAAAGCGTACTTGCGGGCGCGGTCAAGGCGCTGGAAGAAGCCGCCGACCAGGTTGGAGGACATGAAGGTCTGGGTCAGCTCCGAGTTGTAGCGGTAGCTCACGCGCCAGATGGAGTAGCCCTCCGGGTCAAACTTGTCCCAGAACCAGTTGATGGCGGTGGGGCGGGTGTCGTTGTTCGAGTAGAAGCGCTTCCACTCATCAAGAACGAACGAGGACTTGGGGAGGAGGTCGAGGGGGTTCTTCTCCTTGGGCTTCTCGGCAGCGGGCGACTCGTCACCGGCCTCCTTGGCGGGGGCAGCAGCCTTGGCGGGCTTGCTAGCCTCCTTGGGGGCGGCCTTGGCCTGGGGCTTGGTGGGCTGCTTCTCGCAGAACTTGACCTCGCCAAGGACGGCCTTGAACTCGGGCTGGTTGATGCAAGTCTCGAACCAGCGGTTCAGGTTCGGGTACGGGGCACGGTGCTCGGGATCCAGGACCACCGTGTAGAAGTGGTAGAGGGCACAGACGGCCGAGATGTCGGCAAGGGTGACCTTGTCGCCGACCAGGAAGGTGCGGGACAAGAACACGCCGTCGAGGACCGACAGGACACGCTTGACATCGGTCTGGGCACGCGACACAGCGTCGGCGTTCCACGGGTAGTAGCCGAGCAGGGCGTAAACCCAGACAACAACGGAGTGCTGGAGCTCGTTGCTAATCGAGTCGACCCACTGGGTGATCTGAGCCTGGGTCTTGATGTCAGAGCCGAGGAGTTGGTCCTTAGCAGAGCCCGAGGCAGCGACTACGGAGCAGTAATCAACGAAACGGAGAGAAAAGAAAATCATGAGTCATGATGATTAATGAATCATTGCGGCGAGATGATTGATATAGTCTGGCAGGTATTGATGAATGCGCGTGTGTATGTCAAGGATCAGCTATCTCACTGTTCTCCACATCCATATGTTCGGTTAGGGATTGTTACAAAAGGTTTGAGACGGCACGGGATTGTCGGCCCATGCCGTCCTAGCTATCATCATACCCCTTAGCATAATCACGTTCCGCTGTCCATTCTAAAAACCCGCCAGAGAATGATTACGCTGGATACATACCGTACTGGGCGATGGCGCTGGACTCGAAGATGGTGTAGCCGTCAGCGCCGGTGAAGGCGGGGACCTTGCCGAAGGGGAACTTGGCCAGGAACTCGGGGGTCTTGTTGTCCTTGTGCATCTCAATGTTCTTCAGCGAAACATCGAGCTTGCCGTACTTGGCAGCGATGAGCGCCTTGTAGGTGGGCGTGCTGCCCTTGTACGCGGCGATGGAACCAAACGACATGGTGGCTAGAGTGTCAGGTGGATTAGTGCTGGGAGACAGAAAGTGGGTGCGGTAGAGGATGGTGTGTTAGAAAGAGGGTGTCCGAAACATATCCGTTGCGTCCATACGTTGTGCTATTTCGCGGTGTCCCGGCATGCATGCGGCGATATCTTCTAATCTGTTGTCTCGCACTCAGCGGCTCCCGTCGTTTATAGGTCAGGGCTGGGACATTGCCGTGCTGGCGACAGCGGAGTGGATGGATGGATGGATGGATGGATGGATGGATGGATGGATGGATGGATGGACGGGCACGCCTCAGCAGGCCGCCGGCCAAGGCGGCTCGGACTTGCCGTCCCCCAGTCGCCGTCATTCGTGAAGCGGTGTGGCGCAGGCCGTTTTTGCTGGGGAGAGCGGCCGGCTTCCTGGCTGACGGAGCGCGTTGCGAGACGACCAAGCGCCGAGCCGCGTTTCGACGCGGGAGACCCATTCGATGAAGGCACGGCGCGAAGGCGACGGATCGATGCATCGATGCATCTGGCCGACAGCCGGGTCCCGGGTGGGCCACGTCACGTGTCGCAGAGGTTGAACGCTTCCAACGCGGCGCCCTGGCTTCCGTGATCCCTTGCTCGAGCCTCGAGACCCCGCAACGAGGCCGGCGAGAAAGTCTCCGTGGTATGCATCAATAGAGTGATATCGCAGAGGATTATTACACGATACAACAGAGGCGGCGCGCGGCAGCCGCCGTTGATTAGCGTAGGGCCAATTGGAGGGCCAATCGGCAAAAAGTCCATCGGCAGAGAACCGATGGGCCGACCGACGGGCAACGGCTGCGACAAGCGGACAGTTGCGACGCTGCAGGGGCCCCGTTGCGCGAGGCGCGCTCGCTACGAATTAATGACGGGGACATCCGTGTCTTCAGGACTTGCAAAGGCATCGATTGGGACCCGCGAGTCATCGTTGATGTCGTAGTCGATGGGGTCGGCGCTCATCCCGGACTGCATGCGGCGCATGTAGCGCTTGACAAAGATATGGAAGGCGACCACGCAGATGAGCGCGACGGCACCGAGCTGGAGGGACATCCTGAAACCTTCCCCGGCCGCCCGGAGCAACTGCCCCTTCCAGGTCATGCCCACGGGAACAGCATCGAGCAAAAAGCTCTGCAACACGGAGAAAATCACACCGATGATGGTCGAGGCAATCATCCACTCATAGAAGTTGCGAGCAATATACCAGCCTAAGCTCTCTTCTTTCGGCTTTTCCAGCGCCTTCTCCGGAGCAGCGTCGGGGTCCACGGCAACCGGGCCTTCGTTCACGTTGATGGAATCCCAGTCAACCTTATCGGGCGCCGCACCGTCAACGGGCGATGCACCGCCAGCAGACGATGCAACAGCAGCGCCAGTGGCATCGGAAGCGCCGGTCGCCGGCGGTCCACCGGGAATCATCGGGACCGGATTTGACGGTAGCGCCGCGGAAACAGCCGCGTCGGAGGGGACACCGGGTGACGATCCCACGGTGGGATCGACCGCTGATGGTGCGTTCGCGACCGATCCGATGAGCTCAGCTTCCGGCAACGGTGCTGATGCAGAAAACGATGCGGGAGTGATGGTGGGCGCGGGAGCCGGAGTCGGAGCGGCATCGATGATGTCAGCGGGCGCAGTGGCCGGCGCGGTGGCGAGATTGCTTGCCGCCGCGTCCTGTCGTCGCATAAAGCGGTGGGGCACGGGTGGAACGGCAGGCAGTGGTGCCGCGGAGGCGGCAGCAACATCATGATGGGCAGCGGCCTCGTTCGCAGCGCGCCGCGCCGCGTGCACACGCATCACAATCTTTTCTTTCACCATACTTTTGAAGCCGTCTTCGGCCTTGACCTGAGTGTCGCTTGTCCATTTGAATTGGGCTAGTGAGCGTTTGACCTCAGATTTCACGGCAGGCTGGATGGACGAGAACATCTCTGCGCGAACTTCCTTAATAAAATCGCCTCGGGTCAATTCATGAAACACGCCGTCGATATTCCTTTGGACGATAGCGGGATCAACACTGGGATGCTGCAACCCTGGTTGTGACGCGCCGTTTGCTACCATCATTTTGATATGATCAGCAGACATGGCCATGCGAAAGGCATGTGTGAAATGATCATCGGCATCCTTGTACTGCTCCGGCGTGATGGTCTTGGCTGTCTCCACCAGAGATTCCGGGGACGTCAGCATGATGTGTTCGTCGGCGGCCAGGACGGCAGCGATGTGCGGGAACAGGCAGGCCAGCCAGCCGAAGGCAAGCGTTACTAACAACATGGTGCGTCGCTAAGGGCGGCACGAAGGCGAAGGATGGGGCGTTCGACGGCGGAACTATAGCACCGAGCTGAGACGGATGTCCCGCCGGTTCGCAGGCCGACGAGGCGTCGGACTGGAGGGCACAGCCGTCGCAGCAGGGCAACCCGAGGCGTGGACACAGGTGTCGTCGACTTCTCGGGAGTGCAGGGGCGACTATCGTCTATTGCTCGTCTATAGCTAGTCTGAGCGGAGACGGCCCTAAACAGCGATTCAGGCCCGTTTCAAGGCCAATCAAGTTGGTGTAACGATGGTGTCACGATAACGTCGAAAAAATCAAGACGATGTATTTAAGAAGGGTCGGGGTTGGCGCCAGGCCATAAATAAACGGACGTTGAGGTATCAGGAATCCACCGCGAACTAGGTGTGCCCGCGAATATGGCGGAGTCGACGGGAAAAGCGGTATGTCTGAAGTGGCAGGGTAGCTGTGCATCTGCTTGAGGAAAAAGCAATCACACATTCACCCGCTAATGGCCTCGGCGTGATCGTTCGGACCGGTCACATTCGTTAAGAGGGATCTGCCAGCTCCGTTCCCCGCATAACCGCCCAGACCCCTTTCACTAGGGAGGGTGCCGTTTCTATGATTATATACAACACTAGGCGACGTGCGCGAAGAGGCGACGACCTGAACCGTCGAGTGAGGCATCGCGCGCTGTGTCACGAGGCCGTCCAGTCCGAGCATGAAGTCGAAGCAGCATGTGCTTTGATAACGGTCCTGGCCGTGGCCGTGACCGAGGCTGTGGTCACCGCTACAGCTGTGGCCGTCCCGGATCCTGCGAAACCGTTCAGGGCCGCCAAGCCGAGCTCCGAGCGGGGACCCGTTCCGGCCATGGTCCAGCGTGGGCGGTGCCGGTGCCGGGACCAGTGGCGGCAACGAAGGCATGCGCATGAGCGGCCAATGCCTATGGGCCGGAGCCAGAGGAGCTGTCCGGCTGGAGCCGGGGCCTGAGCAGTCTTGCGGTCCAGCGGGGTTGCGGGATTGCGGGGTTGCGGGGTTGCGGGGTCGCCGGATTGCCGGGTCGGGGCGCGGTGGTCGTCCGGCATCGGGGAGCGGGTGTAGGCAGAAGGTCGAGCCAAAAGCCTGGCAGCGCCTCCGGTGGGACACGGAGCCCAAGCACCCAGCAGCTGCGGGTAGGGGCTATGGGCACGCGACTCGCGCAGCGTGTCCACCGCAGGGCCAGCTTCCCCCCAGCGGTTCGGGGTCGGGGCTTGGACTAAGGCTAAGCGTTGCACGCAGCACAGTCGCCGAAGCCGTTGGGGCTCGGGCTTAGCGAGCTGCTCAGCGCACCGAGTCTCGGCGGGTGGGAGACAGAGCCCTGTTCTGACTGCCTGAGCCCCTGCCATATTGCAACGCATCACATCGCTACGCATCGTATCACGAAGCAGTCGACGGCAATGTACGGCATCGCACGGTCGACCGCTGGGTTATGCCGCACTCTGGCAGTCGCACACGAGAGTTGTGGCACCCCCAGTCAAGCAAATCTGCGTATTGAAAGGAAAATAAACAAACAAAAACATGGTAGTGTGACAACGAATTTTGTCGCCGTGCGGCAGAGCGGGCAAGGTGGGGGCTGGAACAAGGACCGACTTTGTACATGAACCGCCACTCAGACGTTTGTTCATGTTAGCCCATATCACAAGGAAGAGGAGGATTTAGAGAAATCATATCATCGCGATTGGGATGACCGGGCGTGTGACGCCATCGCACCGTCAGCCTCTCCATCATGATCATCACAGCGATCTCTTTGAGTTTTAAACGGCCCGTGCTGTGCCGCTGAAGTGTTAGCCATTGATAAGACTTCGAGCGGCTACGAGTTTCCTTTCGCATGTGCTCTACTAAAATAAATAACCTCCTCACTCAAAAATAAAGTCATGATCATAAAATAGACAGGGCACAGGGGATCCAATCGTGGCTCTCTTTGCCCGTTTGTCGACTATATGCGCCGACCGTGTTCGGCTACATCACGTCGTTTGGCTCGCTAAAACGCTTTTTTTTTGACCAAACGCCCACCACGGCATGGCGAATGCTCTCTTGGCCGTCGTCAACGGACCGCATCAAAAAGATTCTGACCGAGGCATCGCGACGTTACATCCTCAGGTTTTACCGTATACCGCCTCATATATATTGCGTATATTTTGTTGACTTACAAGATCCCATTCGACTAAGATGCCACCGGGACCGAGGACGATGAGTCGACGGCTATTAGAACTCTTCAGACTACCCATCGTCTGGGCCAACGCTATCGCGAAGCCCGCATCGCGGTTGTGCAGGGGCCGACGGAGTTGCGTCGACAGGGGTTGTGTCGACAGGGGTTACGTCCGGAGGTCAGAATGGCACCGACGAGAAGGGCGCGTGGAAGGGGTGCGGGGGTCACGCCGCTGTTGGAAGAGACGATAGCACCGTGGCTTCCGGCGGCGGCGGTTTCCCGCCAGAAACCGTGCGCAGGTCGCTCGGAGCGGGCTCGGCCAAGAGCGGCGGGTCTAACGCAGGACTGGAGTCGATCTTGCTGGGTGGCATGGGCGCCATGTTGGGCGGCGACGGTGCCGTGTTGGACGGCGACAGGTTACGGTCGGATGATAGTGGGACCACGTCAGAGGACGATAGGGCCATACCGGACGGCAGCGGAGTCTCGCCGGATGGCAGCCAGTTCATGCCAGATGGCAGCGGATCAGTGTTGTTCGACAGCGGGACTATGTCGGATGGCAGCGGATCCATGGTCGCGGTAGATGACAGCGGCACTGCAACGACCGGCAGCGGGTCGCCTGGCGGGCCCAGCGTCGTCTCGGGGTGGTCGCGTGGCGTCGGCGCCACATCTAATGAAGAAAAGACGGTGGCGGTCGGCGGCGGCGCTGGCGGCGGCGCCATACTGAGGCCTGGGTCATTGATGGATGACGCGGGGAAGGGAAGCTGATAGGGCTGTGGGCCGCCGTCGGCGAAAGCCTCGGACGGCCCATTGGCCCCGTCGGATCCATGATTGAGCCGGCTCTGCTGCTCAAACTCACGCTGCCGCCAGCGCAGCCTGGCTTCGAGAGCGGCGAGCTCCTGACGCTTTCTTTCGAGCTCGAGAGCTTGGTGTTTCAAGCGATGCTCAGTGTCGTGCTGGGATTTCTCCATGTTGATGAGCTCCTGGCGGAATTTCAGACCGTTTTTCGTAATCGTTCTCTGAAGCTTCTTCTGGTAGATGTGGACAAGATGGTAGATGACCGTGTAGATGAACCACGACATGGCAAAGATGCCGAGAGTCATCGGGAGCATCCGCCAAAAGAGCGTGTCGCCATACGGACTCGCAAAATGGCTGGCGATTCGCTGCGGTATGAAGCCCATCAGATCGGATTTCACGTTCACGAGGCGTTTAAGCAATAGCACCACCATCATGGGAATCACAACTTCGAGAAGCAGCATAATAAGAAGCATCAACCAGTATTTGACCGCGCTACGGCGCTGGAGTTGGCGGTCATGATGGGGGGCGACCGTGGTCAATCCAGCCGTTTTGGCGACAAGTACGACCACCGCGTCCGGGGGCGGCCCCGGTCGGGCCAAGAGCCGCGCTGAAGCCGGGTCCAGCCCGCTGGCATCCATCCCAAACAGCTGCTCGAGCCTGCTGCTGCTCAGCGGTTCCGCATCAAACGCCGGCGGGCGTGACGGGACCTCCGCCGGCTGGAGCCGTTCGCGGAGATACAGATACGTGAACGTCTTCGTGCGACGCGTAAAGGCGTCGCCAATGCCGTGCCGATCAATCAGCTCCGGATCGGACAACACGTGCTGAGATTCGGCGACGTGGGCCACCACGGAGTGGAACGCGATGCTCTGGATCGCCTGGGTGTACTGCGGGTTGAGCATCGCGTCCACGCCTTGTCGGACGGCGTGGCGGCGCTCGGGATCCGCCGCGACGACCGGCGCGCGCATGATTTGGTTCACGCCGACCTTCAGACTTGGGCTCTGACGGAGCGCTACGATCAGGGACTTGTGTAGATGATCGTTCCATTCCGCGAACCTCCCTGGTGGTACCTTCGGCGCCGTCGCCGCCGCGGCCTTGTACTCTTCGAAGGAAAGACCGGGTGTCGTCATGTCTGGCGGGTCGGACGGCGCGCTCACGGAGGGCGGCGGGGGCGGCGCCGCGCTCGCAGTGACGGCGGTGGCGATGTGGAGCGTGGGCACCGCGTCGGCCGCTGCGCCGCCGGCGCCAGGGCCGGCAGGACCGCGGGCGGTCACGCCCGAGAAGCCTTGGGCTGCGGCGGCCGCGGCGGCTAGAAGAAGCCTAGCCCCCGCCCCGACCAGCATGATGGGCCGAGGACGGCGCTACGCAGTTCTCCGGCAAAGGCGAACGTACTAGGATGCGTCGAAGTGACCCGCACTCCGCGCGTGCTAGCTGGATCAGCAGTTCGGTAGGATTAGCGGCGCAAAAGGAAGGGGAAGGGAGCCATGGGCGGGGAACCATGGATCACGGAACGCAGCGGTAGGGGTCGGGAAGGGTCCATGGCGGGCCCTGGGATGGGCGCAACGAGACGACGGGGTCGCGGTGGTGAGAGAGATACCGGCCTGCAAAGGAGTATCCGTGTGTCACCGACACCATCCATCCACCAGGAACGAATCGGAGAAGGCGCGGACCGGCGATTCGCGTTTAACCATTCCAAACGTTTGCGCCACGGGAATCAAGCGCGTTGAGAAGGCTCACGAGAGCTCAACGGCGTCATCGTCAGGTGCGGACGGAGAGTGCTGATTTTCAGCTGCAGCGGGCGCGGGCTGACGCTTTCGTTCGACTTCCCCGGCTCGCGTGGCCAGCGCTGCCGTGCCGTGCCACCTCGAGGCCGTGCCACCTTGAGGCCGAGCCCCGCCCGACTGCCATCATTGTTCGACATCAGCCGCGGCACCCTCACTTGCCGGTGGGATGATATTCACCAGCGACAGCGGAACCTGCCTCGTCGGGATCTTATCGAGTGGTCTGGGGCGAGACCGGTACCAGGATGAAAAAAAAACAGAAAAAATCGACCTCGCGGTCGCCGCAAGCCCGACCGCGGTCCCTTCGGCCCTGTCCTCGGCCTTGCGCCCACCGGCGGGGTTCGGACCTGGTGGCCCATGCCCCCTCGCCTTCTTCTGCTGGGGTCTGGTGCTGAGACGGCCTGCGGAGCGGAAGGAACCAAGGAAGGAGCTAACTGAGTGCTGATACAACTCAGCCCCGCCCTGCATCCGCCGGGAAGGCGCAGAAAGGGGGCACGACGGGGTCTTCGGCCGGGCGGCCAACCAAGCAAGCCAGCGAATTAGCTCAGCGGGCGCGTTGCCCCCTCGCTGCCGTCGTTCCCTGTCGCAACATTCGCAATAGAGTGCCTTCCAGAAAGCGATCATCGGGCCGGGCTTTAAACACGGGGTCGCGGCTTCCGGCCGATATCGGATATCCGGCTTCAGATGAGGCCTGTTGCGGGAAGCACGATACCAATCCATATTACTATTAAATGAATCATCAGGCCAGGCTCTGCTGCAGAGCGAGCGCATGGTACTCGCCGCCGAGGGCCAGGAGTTCGTCATGCGTGCCTTGCTCCTTGATGCGGCCATTCATAAAGAGATAGATGCGGTCGGCATGCTGGATGCTCGACAAGCGGTGGGCGATTGAGATGGTCGTGCGGCCCTTGGCGGCTTGCTCAAGCACCTTCGAGATCTTGGCCTCGTCCTCCGACGACAGCGCCGACGTCGCTTCGTCGAGCAAGAGCACGCGCGGCTGCCGGATCAGCGCACGCGCAATGGCGATGCGCTGCTTTTGGCCGCCGCTCAGCCCGCCGCCGCGGTTCGTTAGCGGCGTGTCATACCCCTGCGGCAGGGACGTGATAAAGTCGTGGACGTTGGCGTCCTTCGCGGCCTGGATCACGTCGGCCTCGCTGGCCGGCAACCCGGTGGGTTGGCCGAGCAAAATGTTTTCGCGGATCGTCATCTCGTACAGATTGGGCTCCTGGCTCACGAGGCCGATGACGCTGCGGTATGAGCGCAAGTTGAACTCGCGGATGTCCACGCCGTCGAGGGTCACGCGGCCGCCCGTCGGGTCGTAGAAGCGCTCACAAAGCTGGATCGACGTGGACTTGCCGCATCCCGACGAGCCGACCAGAGCGATGAACTGGCCCGGCTTGACTTCGAGGTCCACGCCCTTCAGTACCTTCACGTCGGGCCGCGTCGGGTACCGGAACTGGATGTTTTCGAAACGGATGTGGCCCTTGACGGACGTCGGGTCCAGTATCTTCCCCGTGTCACTAAAGCTGTCGATGGGGGGCACGCTGCGGAGGATGCGGAAGATGGACTGCGCCGCAGCGAACGCCTTCTCGAGGTTCGGCGTGAAGCTGAAGATCTGACCCGCGGCCATCGCGACGAAGTTGCCGCTGAGGAAACAGACAAAGAAGGAGCGCAAGTCGAGGCCGCCGACGGTTGTGCCGTCTGCGCGGGGATAAAGCCAGTGCGCGCCGACACGGAACATGACGGCGCCCTGCCAGAACTGGAAGCCACGCGTAAACGAGTACACGGCCGAGGCACGCACCGCCGAGCGCTTGCCGATCGCCAGCGGCACGCGCAGGTCTTCGTGGTAGTTGTCGCAGACGTCCTGCTCGCGCGTGAGCACCGCGACCGTCCGTGCCGCGCTGACGGCCTCACAAGCGACCTGCGCCGAGTTTTCATAGTAGACTTTAGTCGCCTGGTTGCCATAGGTCATGATGTCGTTGCGCGCCTTGTTGACCCAGATCTCGATGGGCAGAAAGGCGGTGCTGATGAGGCCGAGGCGCCAGTTGAAGATAAGGGCAATCACGACGCCCGCGATGATGTTAGTCATGAACTCAATGATCGAGCCCATCAATGTCCCGCTCAACACCTGGACCGACTGCGGGTCGTTGCTCAGATTGCTCACGAGAATGCCCGATGAATGTTGGTCGCGGTCGAACCAGCCGACACTCTGGCGCATCGTGGCCAGAAAGACGTTGAGGCGCAGACGGCGCGTCAGCCGCTCGCTCGCGACGCCGAACGAATGGATCTTGCTGAACGTGGCGACGCCGCAGATCAGCGCGAGAATGAAAAAGTAAAGCGCATAGAGGTTCGCCTCGTGCCGGAGCGCGCGCTGCTCATCGGCTGTGCTGTTTGGCATAAATAGAACCCCGAGCACGGACCCGAAGAGGATACTCAGCACGGGGAATTGGCCGCCCACCACAATCGAGCTGATCAGGCCCAGCACCGTCAAGGGCCACTCCGGGGCGCCCAAGCGAATCAACGCTAGCATCAGCTTGCGGCCGTTGCTCGTCACGTAGGGCTCCTCGGGAGTCGCCATCTTTTTCGCCTGAGCACGCTGGGATTTTGTCAGCAGCTTGCCGGTGACCACGGCGGTATGATCGTCACCGCTTTGGATCTGGCTGAGCTGACCACGGGAGGTCCCGGACTTGAGGCTCGCGCGGTCGTCTTCGTGGGCCGACGCCGCGTCGGCCAGCCCCTTCTTCTGGGAGGCCGTCGTTTCGGCAGGCAGGCCTGCTTCCGCCTCGGCGTCTTCGGCTTCCTCGGCCTCCTCGACCCGCCCTTTGAACTGAATCTCCTGAGCATCCACAAGACGCTTGTAGAACCCGTTCTGAGCGATGAGGCTCGCGTGGTTGCCGCGTTCTACCACGACGCCCTTATCCATCACAATGATCTGATCCGCGTCGCGGATGGTGGACAGCCGGTGCGCAATCACAATCGTCGTGCGCCCCTTCGCGGCCGCGGCGAGCGCCTGCGAGACGACGCGCTCCGAAATGGTGTCGAGAGCCGACGTCGCTTCGTCCAGTAGCAGGATCTTGGGGTCGCGCACAATCGCGCGGGCGATCGCCACGCGCTGCCGCTGCCCACCGCTGAGCAGGAATCCGCGCTCACCCACCAGCGTATCGTAGCCCATGGGCAGCGTCACGATGAAATTGTGCGCGTTCGCGGTCTGACACGCTTTCACAATGAGCTCCATTTGGCGCTCGGGCGGCCAGCTCCACGCGTCGGTGCCGACGAGGCCGTGCGCGATGTTTTGGGCAAGTGTGCCCTTGAAGAGCACGGGCTCCTGAGTCACGTATCCCATCTGCTGGCGGAGCCACTTGACTTGGAGATCCTGGATGGGCACGCCGTCGAGCGTGATCGAGCCCCCGAGCGGGTTGTAGAACCGCTCCAGGAGAGCGACGATCGTCGACTTGCCCGACCCACTCGAGCCGACCAGCGCGCATGTGGTGCCCGGGGCGATGTCGAGTGTCATACCTTTGAGGACCGTCACATCAGGACGCGAGGGATAGGCAAAGTCGACTTGTTTAACGGAGATGTGACCGATGACTTCGGTGGGTGTGAATCCTTCGTTGCTTTCCGAGTTGATCACCGGCACCCGGTCGATGACATGGAACAAATCGGCAGCAGCACTGCGCGCCGTGTTGATGGCCTGGATCTCAAAGCTCGTCGTCGTCAGCGCGAAGCTGCCAATGACAACGGAAAAGAAGACGGTCAGCACATCACCGCCCAGCAGGCTCCCCTTCGCGACGTACTTGCCGCCGACGTGGAAGCAGAGCGAGTATGCGGTGCACATGATGAAGGAGATGCAGGCAAAGAGACCAGCAATGGCGGCTGATTTCCAGACGCCGTACCGCTGGGCGCGGCGGAGATAGACATCGTAAGCGCTGGCAAGCTTCTCGAAGGCCATAAAGGATGACAGCACGCGGATACTCGAATAAGCAGATTCAGCGACATCACCGCCGTCGTTGTAGGCCTTAAGGTTCATGTTCTCCCAAGCGCCGGCCTTGAAACCCAAAAACCCGACCGAGAGGGCCATCGCCGGGATGATCGTTATCATGATGCCCGAGAGCCGGGCATCTTGCGAGAACGCAACGCCGAATGCGGCAATGAATGTCGCCAGATTCATGAACAACATGGGCACCTTTTCACCCGATCCGTCCTGCACCAAGCGGCAGCTCGTCACGATGGCCGTCGCAACGGACCCGCCGCCCACGTGGTCGAAGAATGCGATGTCCTGACGCAGCACGGCGCGCAGGTAGGCCTCGCGCAGCCGGTGGGTGGTGCACTCCGCCACATACTCCCATGTCGCGAGGTAGAGGAAGCACGCGATAGCCATCGCCGTCCCGAGGACGCCGAGCTGCCAGCAGACCTTGATGACGTCGTGGTCATACTGGGCCTTCGGCATCGGCGCATACGCGAGCGATCCGAGGGTGTTCGTCAGGCTGCCAAACAGCAGCGGTAGCATGGGCTGCAGCGCGCCCGAGACGAGCGCGCATACGATCCCGACCGCGAGCAAGATCTTTTCGCTCTTCGTCGCGAACCGCAGCAGCATGTAGACCGGCGACGGCAACGGATGCGCCTCCTTGTCCTTGCTCTTGGCGTCGCTGGGAGTTTTACCGGCCACCGAATGGATGCTCGCCGCATCGTACATGGTCGTCCGGTGGTCGCTCCCGTTGGCGGTGGCTGCGACGACGGTGAGCGCTGCGCCATCGGCGGTGGTGGCAACGATCTCTGTCTTGGCCTCCAACTTGGCCTCCGTCTTGGCCTCCGTCTTGATCTCGGCCGGACCCTCGTCATAGGGTGGAGCCGCGTCGGCAAGCGGGTGTTCGAGCGATGCAGGGAGCGCGGCGATCCCAGCGGGTGCTGCCAGCGGCGCAGCCACGGCCACAGGCAGCATGGTCGGCGACTCGTCCGTCCGCGACTCGGCCATGGTGGCGATAGATAATCAGCTGGCCGAACGGGTTGCTCCTCAGTGAGAAAGAAGGGGGGCACAAAGAGGCGAAAAACGGGGTCTCTAGGTAGCAACACACGGGAAAACAAAAAATGGATACAATGCGAACGCGGTCTGCCCCTGAATCCGATTGGTAAGAGCAAGATCCGAGGCATTGAGCAAGAACCCGTACGATCCTCTCCGCCCATGCAACATCCCTTCACTCGACTTCACCGAGCCCCCGCCTGATCGCCAGTCAGTGTGTCGCTGAGGCTGCCGTGCCTGTAGGACCGGGACGCGAGCATTCTCCGCAACAGCCGGCACCGCACACGGGTTATACATATACGCCCGCGCTTTCTTTGCTGTGGCGCGCCAAAACCCCATGCCGGCGCTTGAAGGCGCAGGCGCTTGGGCGCCAACGTCGCCAACGTCGCCATCACCGCGTGCGGACGGCGCAGATGCTCGTGGCCGAAGCCAGCATAGAACCCCGCCCGCGCAACTCCGCCACGAAGCGGGGCGTCGTGGCTGAGCGGAGATCGAATCGCCTATTGAAGGATGCCGCGGCGTGACTTGAAATGGCGGCTCGCCAGCGGCACGATGCTCGGGAGCAGCAGTGGCGGCGGCGACGACGACGAGCATGGCTCGGGGAACCCGCATGGCCTCCGACACGGCGCTCCCAGGCGGGTATCCCCTCCCGCCACATCCTGGTTATCGGCGGCGGCCGGCCTCCGACAGCGGCGATGAAGGCGGTGTGCCGTTCCGCTGGGTCGCCGACGCGCCGCGCGGAGCGGAGTTTTGTTCTGGGCCTGTTCGCTGCACGGCTACGCGCGTTGTGATGAGATGGCCCCACCCGCGATGACATCCCACGCGCCGCCATCCCGAGGGCCGATCGGCCCCTCTTTGGGACTCATCGACCCATCAGGCTCTTGAGCTCGTTGGGCCGAAGGTTCATCAGGGAATCGCCGACACGTCAGCGAATCGCCGACGCGCAGGCCTTCTGGGCCCGCGGATCTGTGTCTCAGGGACGATGGCGCGAGGATGCCGTACACGAGAGCGCGAGGCGCCCTCGCGGCAACGCCAGACGTGATGAAGGACTTTCTGATGAACCATGCGTAAGCATGAGGATGCTCGGCAGCGCCACGTGGCATCCCAGCCGGTCCGGTCTCCCGATGCGGACGGGATGTTGCGCTGCAACAGCGGAGAAGTCGCCGTCATGTCGCTACTGTGCTGCGTATGCCGAAGGCGCGAGCGACTGTGTCATCAGTGATGCGATTGACGAGTGACGCGAATGACGAGGACCACGCGAAAGGAGGGCTGGGATGCCATATGGCCCTGACGCGTCATCGGCCTCCTCCCGCGTGTGGCGTGTGCGGCATGTCACCGCATGCCACAGGGCTCCGAGGCCAGTGTCCATGATACGCGAATAGCCTCACGTCCAACCGTCGATCTGTCGCTTGAGAAAGTCCCATCCACGGGCCGTCTCGATCACGAAGTTTCAATGCGGTATCACCACGTAGGACGAGGTATGACAGGGTATCCCGAGGTGCACTAGCTGCCATTTCTTTTTCCCTTGCATTTTTGTTTCTCTTTTTTCGCGGGTTGTCCATGCGGTTGGCGTTCTCTTTTGTGGGAGGGCGGCGCCGGTCGTGGCGAGCGGCAGCGGCGGCGGGCTGATCGTAAGGGGCGCGGCAGGAAAAAAACCGGGAGAAGGCGCGCGATCTACGCAAGCACGGCGGCGGCGGCGGCGGCGGCGGCGGCGGCGGCGGCGCGAGCGGGACGCAGCGGCGGTCCTGTGGCGGGTGTGCCCGTCAGCGCGGCGCCCGTGGCGACGGCTCGCCGTGGCGATGCCCACGCGATAAGCAGCTGCCAGCGCCCTTCCAATGCCGCATGCCACGGCCGGCACGTCCCTCGCGCCTCCCGTATCATCTCACGGATGGCGATGCCTCGGCGACCTCGGCGACTCCGGCGGCTCATAAGGATCCCCCTTCCTGGCCTCCGGACCCTCCTTGGCGGGCGGCAGGGCCTCCTCCTCGTCCTCTACGGCGGCGCTTCGCTCGCAGACGGGACAGAGACGATCGCCCCATCGTCCCGCCGTTCCCCACGTCGCCCGTCCCGCTGTCGCCGCGTTCTCGCGCTTGCGGCCCTTCTTGTCTCCGTGCTCCTCGGGGATCTGGTCTGGTGCAGGCTAGGGCGCCGCGACGACCCGCCGCCTCGCCACGGGCGACGTCCATCGTCCGGGATCCGCGGCCGGATCCGCGGCAGCTGCAGCGGCCTCGCCGGCGATTCGCGGCGCGGGCAACGCCCCCCCACCGACGCGCCCCCGGCACACTCGATGGCCACGCTGCCGTTCGTGGACGTGCGCGGCGCCGCGGTCCACGGCGAGAGTCCCGCCGACGAGCGATCGCCGTACCTCACCGCGTACGCGGCGCGGCTGCGCTCCCGCGACCGCTCCCGCGACTGGGAGCGCGACCGGGAGCGTCGGCGGGCGGCTGCCGCGGCCGTGGCGGCTGCCGCGGCGGTCAGCGGCTCGTCCGGCTCGGCGCCAGCCGCGCCTCGTGCCGGGCACGAGTGGACACGGACCGCCGCGGCCTCGCCCGCCGCGACCATGACGGTGAGCACCGCCCGGAGGAGCGGCGCCGAGGCCGCCGCCGCCGGCGCCGTCTCGCCGGTCTCGGCCACGGCGGCGAAACGCTACGAGAAGGGCGACCCGGCCCTCGTCGTGACGGGACAAGGCACGCTGGCGCTGGCGCCACGCCGGCTCGCGGCGGCTCCGACCGCCGCTCCCGTCGCGGCGCTGCCCGTCGCATCGGCGCTGCCCGTGTCGGTCGCGCCCGTCGGACCCCTCCCCACGTTGCGGTGCCGGCCGCGGGCCCTGACGACGGGGCAGCTGCCGACAGCGCCGTCAGGCAAGGGGGAGGACGCGGCGGCGCGACCATACGAGGGCTCGCCGCTGCCGCTCGGCATCGCGCGACAGGACCTGCCGCCGCACGCCACGGCCGCTGCTGCCGCTGCCGCTGCCGCTGCCACTGCCACCGCGGCCGGCGGGCTTGACGCGACGGCGAGCGAGCCGCCGGCGAGCCCCACGTGGCACCCCGCGGTGCCCGCGGTTGCGCCGGCACAGATCCCGCTTAGCACGCAGCCGCGCATCCCAGTGCGGCTCACGGCCATCACGGCGCACACCGTCGACGACCTGCGCGCGCTGAATCTCGCTGTGATTCCGGTGCGCTACCCGGACCAGTTCTACCACGACCTCGTGGAGGCGCTGCCGCGCGAGATGAGCGCGCTCGTGTATGCGGGCGCGCAGGCCGTGGCCGCGCTGTGCTGCCGCCCCGAGCCTTACGTCGTGCAGCGGCCCGAGCACGGCGCCCGCGCCGCGTACCGCCGCGCCGAGGCCGTCCGCGCCTTCGAGCTCGGCGAGCCCGTGCGCATCTACATCATGACGCTCGGGGTCCTCGCCAGCTACCGCCGCGTCGGGCTCGCTTCCGTCCTGATCGAATATCTCATTCGGTACTGCCGCGCGCAGTCGCACATCGACCACATCTGCCTGCACATGGAGACCTCGAACGCCGGCGCGCTGCACTTCTACCGGCGGTACGGGTTTCGCATCGCGGACCGCGTCGAGCACTACTACACCCACCGCAAGAATGAACCCATGTCGCCGGCCTACTTCTTGGTCCTGGACATGCACTCGCTCCGCGCGTCGCCGTCGCGGTGACGCGCGTTCCGCTTGGCGCCTGCGGCATGAACCCCACGAACATCGCACCTCGCAAAAGGTATGTATATAGACACGTTGATCGGACGATCGGAGTCGGAAGACGCATCGGGAGATGGATCAAGCGATGGCCCGAGAGATGGGGCGAGCGAGGCCTCAAGCAGGGCCTGACGTGGAGGCCGCCGAGCCTGCACCCACGAACCCACGATCGTCAAGGCTTCCTGAACAGCAGCAGGCCCGCTAAATCGGGAGGCTGACAGGCAGCCGCAGCGCCGCATTCTCCATGCTTCGGTCCAAATGGCTCGACGTGGCGGAGGCCGTCTGCTTCGCTTTGCGCTCGGCCAGCAGCTTCAGAAAGATGCCCGAGAGCACCATTGTCTCGACCTCGCGGCGCACCTCGGTGAAGCAGTCGGCACGGACGCGGTTCGCCTCGAGCTGCCGCTCAATCCGCGCGCGCTGCGCCGCCGAGATATTCACTTCCTGGGCCGCGCCGGGCCGCAGGAAGTGGTGGTAGAGCGCATGGCACAGCGAGACCAGCGCCTCGGGCACCCATGCCGCGCCGTCCGCGGCGGCCTGCGTCGCGTCCCGCGCCTTGCACGGCAGCGGGAGCGGCATCGGGCTCGCGTCCGCCACGCAGATCAGGCTCCCGCCGCGCCACAGGGTCCCGACGGTGCCGGTGCGGCCAAGCGAGCCGGCGACGCTGCCGCGGCTCGCCGCGCCGTGCCGCAGGCCCCCATGCATTCCGCGCGCACTGCCCTTCGCCCGCGAGGCAGCCGGCGCCGTCGTGGGCCGCGGCAGCGAGGCCGTCGGCGTCGCGGTGCTGACGGGCGCGCGGGCCGACTCCTGCGCCCGATCGGCCGCCGTGCCGGGCGTCGGCATCGGCGTCGGCATCGACATCGGCATCGGCGTCGGTGCCGGTGCCGGCATCGGCATCGACATCGGCATCGACATCGGCATCGGCACGCCGACGAGCGTGTTGCGCGAGTCGGCGATCGTGGAGACGGACGCGCCGCCATGCCCGAGGTACGCGATGCCGCTGCTGCCGCTGACGGAGGCGAGGGTGCGGGAAAGCGAGTGGGTGCGGGCGTGCGGCATCGTCGCGGCGACGGCGGCGGCGGCGGCGGCGGCATGGCCGGCGTGCGGCGGGGCCGCGTGTGCCGCATGCGATCCGCCGGCCCATCCGAGCGGCCGCCGGTCGAGCGCGAAGCTCCGGATCGATGCGACGGAGGTCTGCGTCTTGCCACCACTTGTGGCGGCGGCCGGCGGCGTTGGTAGGACGGGGGCCCCCGCGGTGTGCGGCCCGCTGCAGCACGTCGCGGCCGTCGGCGCCGGCATGCCCAGGCGTTCTGCGTGCGGATGGTGGGGCGTGTTCAGGCCATTGAGCGAGGCGGCAACGCCGACGCGGGGCGATGGGGGGTGCTCCAGACTCCAGGACTCGGGCACGAGCGGCGACAGCGGCGCGATGCGGCTCGTGCTGGCGGCCGCACCGGGCGCCCAGGCTTCGCGTGTCAGCGCCGTCGGCGGCGGCATCGGCGGCGTCGCCGCCGCGGGCGGAGCGGTGTTGGCATGGTCCCCGGGGACGCTGGCGACCGAATGGCAGCGCGGCATGGCGCGACTGCTGCTGGCTGTGGGGATCGCCGCGGTGCCGCTGTTGTGGCGCTCATGGCGAGTGGTCATCATGCGCGCAGCTGCGGCGGTGGCGGCTCCTCGCGCGCCCATCCCGTGGGGCGTCGTCGGCCTCGTCGGCGTCGACGGCCGTGTTGGCATCGAGGGCCGCGGCGGCATCCTCGGACTCGAGGGCGCGTTCCGCGGCGGCGTAGCGTCGTCGGGCGGGGCCTCGCTGGGCGCGCCGTCGCCCTCAGATTCGACGGATTCGGCGACGGCATCGAGCTCGGCTTGGCTAAAGGCGGAAACGGAGATCTCGCGCTCGACGACGTGCGCAATGTCGGGCGAGGTATGGGCCAAGTACTGGCGCGCCATCACGCTCAGTTCGCCGGGCCGCGGCTCGGTCAGGGCGCCTGCGGAGGCCGACCGCCGCGCGGCCGTCTTTTTGTGGGCGTCCGGGCCGATGGAGGCCATGATGAGGCATTCGAGCAGGCGCAGCTCTTCCAGGAACAGCACCGTCTCGGTGCAGCGTTCGCGCTCCGCCAGCTGGAGCAGCGCTTCATACGTCGCGCGGTTGCGCAGCGCTTTGTACAGCGAGGGCGGACACGCCGTCAGCGTCGTGCGCTGCATTTGCCGCCACCGGTAGAAGAGAATGGCCATTTGGACGGCGGGCACGCCAACCCAGATGAGCTGGCCCACCCCGAGGGCCAGAATCGGGCACAGCAACAGGGGCGCGCTGCGATGCGTGGTATGCCACGCGATGGGCGCTACGAACCCGAGACCGACGTAGGCCATCCACGTCACGGCCATCCCGTCGCGCGTCTCGTCCTGCCACCGCAACTTGGAGAGCCGCAGGCCCCACCATAGGAACCCGAGGCCCATGGCGCTTGCGAGCGGAAGATACTCCCATGTGATGGGATGGCCAAGCGGCGCCGCAGCACACAGCGTGACCACGAGGCTCATCACGCAAGCGGCGAGCAGCGCGAGACTCAAGACGACGACGACTTCCCGGCCATGCCCTTCGACCGCGTGGTGCAGGAGCCGCCGCGGTGTCATGCGCGCGGTGAACAGCGCGGCTGCCAACTGCCGCCACGACGTCGATGCGTGGTGGGCGGGGTCGCGCCGCAGCTGCGCGTCCTTGGACCGCCAGGTCGTCTCGGGATAAGCGGAGTGCGCCGATTTGGCGCCGCCCGCGGGCGTCGTGGTGCTGGTAGCGGTCCCTGGCGACGTGGACGGCAGCGTCGTCGGCGACGACGATGACGACGACGACGCTGCGGTGGTGACGGCGGTCAGCTCGGACGAATGCTGGGAACAGGCGACTGTCACGTGGCTCGTGTCATCGGCGGGAAGCTGCGGCATCGCGACCAAGGTCGTGCTCCACTGCGTGGCCGCCTGCCGGCGAGTGATATACGCGACGCGCCGCTCGAGGCGCAGCATCATACCCGTCAGATGCAGCACGGCGAGGCCGCTGAGTAGCCAAAGCAGCGGCACACCGCGTAACCACGGCGAGACGGCCATCGCCGCTGTCAGCAGGAGCGCCGTCACGCTGTTCGCGACCACGAGGCCCATACCCTGGGTCATCGTCTGGAGGGGGCTATTAGGCGGGATGACGGCCGGCGCGCCGAAGCGCAATGCCACAAGCGCCACGAGCGCCGCGGCCTGGACGGCGAGCATGACGGCCGCGACCGACCAGAAGGCGATGCACGACGGCGGCGGCCGCGGGGGCCCGCCGTCGGCCGCCCACGGCCCGTCCCATGCCGTGACAAAGGCGCACGCGTCCGCACGGTAGCCCATGATGGCGAATACGACGCGGCGAGGCGAGGCAGATCGACAGCCAGGGGCTAGACGTGGGGATGCGCGAGGGGGCAGGAGGAAGGCGACACCGTCAAAGAATTACGATCTCAGGCAGCAGTCGCTCGCTCCGCGTCAACGGGCCTTTTGCACCACGTGGCACGTGGCTCAGCCTTCATGTGGGGATGTCCTATGGCGTCTCAAGCGAGTCCGAGCCTCTTATACCACCGCTAGGGGGATCATAGAACGTTGAGGCCACCCATCCTGGAACAACCGTGCGGCGCTCACACCTCGTGACCCTGGGCGACACGGCCGTCGATCAATTCGTCACGGTTCTTACCACTGTGACGAGCATCGCGAAGGCTCACCATCCGGGCGACCCTCGCAAAGCCAAGGCCCTCACGGTCCTCGGGATGTCGGGGATGGCGCCGCGTATCCGGACCTGATGCGATGCGATGCTTGGTGAGGCCACCTCCCCCGCTCGAAAAGGGGAGCAGGAGAAGGCAGGGATGACCATAACAATCACTCGGGTTGCAAGACAATGGTCGCGAGATCATCAACCTTGGGTCGCTCGCTCTGGGTCCGCATCGACACGGCCGCTCCACGACGGCCGCCAGCGACATGATGCCTGGCCGGGGATGGCGGTGGACCGCGTCTCTCTGGCTTCCCCCGTCGTTTGTCCGTTGGGGCGGCCGTTTCTTTGCTGTGGGTTTCCGCTGGCGTCTTGCCGTCTTGCCGTCTTCCGTCGCGTGTTGCCGATCACCATGCGGCCGCCATGCCGGCGGAAGGAGGGGCGGGCGCGGCACCATGCCAACTCCGACGCCAACGCGGTTCGCGGAAGGCGGCGAAAGGGGGCGATATGCAGATCACGGCAGAGGACGCATGCGTGATGCTTGCCGCCGCGTCGGGGCAAGTGGGCCGACGAGGGTGCTTACGGGCTGCGGGCACGCCTTCCGTATTAAGTCAAAAAGGGGATCACCCACTTGAACCCTCCGCGCATCAGCGATCACCTCATCCCGCCCTGGCCCCAACATCATCATCACTCATCATGAAGCGTATGTGCCGATCAGCGTGATGTTCGGCGCGGCGGGCCATGGTAAGCGCGAGGGATGCTGAGCAGGATGCCTCGGGTGCCCACAACGCGTCGCGCCGCGTGCCGATCCGGCGAAATAAGACGAATGTCGGGATGGCGGGGCCCGCCTGGCACCTCGTCGGGAACGGAGGGACTCGGCGACAGTTTAAAGTGGTGGTGCCCCATCTTGTGATTTTTGCGCGGTCACCACGTCCTTCAGTGCCTTAAACAGCTGTCTCGGAAAGGCTCCCGGCCGGTGTTGGTCTGAAAGACGGATGACGGATGGGGCTCGAGATTTTGGCGACCCCTCACCTTATATCGCGGTAGCGGCAGGCGAGTGAGAGAGAAATAGAGATCGAGGAGAGAGCGGGAGAGAGAGGGAGAGAAGAAGGTAGCCGTGGAAACCCGCGATCATCGCGCGGCCTCGCTTCGCATCGCCGCTCGCCGGAAGAAGGCATGCGCCAGCATGGGGCAGAAGGGCATTCCCATCTGTGATCGTCATCGCAGGGCATGCGCCCATCCACCGCTCCTGAGCATCATCGCATCATCGCAATCCGTCTACCTGTGCCGTGGAGATTATAAAAAAGAGTTGATTCAGGAAGAGCGCCATCCCGTTGAGTAGAGGAGAGACAGGGATGGAGAGATGGAGAGACGCCGGCACAGCGCGGAAGCACGACAGAAAGCGCAGGGGTTTCTAACCGCTGTGACAGCGCGCCACAACAGCGGGTTCTGGCGGACAGCAAACCCGTGGAGCGGCCGGAGAGGTCACGGCATTCGGTGTTCGCTCCCACGCGGGACGAGGTCGGCACGGCAGCCTCGTCGAGCAAGCCCCACGTGCGGCGGTCCTCGTTTCACGGGCCGTCGACCCGTTCCGTGCTTTATTGGCCCGCAGCGGCGGCGGCGCGGGACCCGCCGGTCGCGGCGCCGGGAGCGGCGGCGGCGGCACCCTCGCCGAACTTGGAGAGGGTGTCACGGAGCGTGGTGTAGCCGCTCTTGACCGGGTCTGGCACGGCCGGGTGGGCGAGCAGACGGGCATCCAGGAAGCCGCGAGCGTTGGCAAACGCGTTGCGCGTGTAGACGCTCTGCTGGTAGCGCTGGCGCAGGAACTGGCCGTAGAACAGGGGCGTGAGCCAGCCGGCACCGCGGAAGGGGATGATCAGGAAGAGCATGGGCCAGATGACGCAGACTTCGACGAGCGCGGTCATCTGCAGCGCCGGGGTGTAGTAGTGCTCCACCAGCAGGCCGAGTTTCGCCTCAAGCGCTGGATTCGGCATCAGCGTGGGGAGTACGTGACGCTGGATGTAGGGGATGCACTGGAAGACACTGAAAACGAGGAAGGGCACGAGTGTCACGGCCAGCGGGTAGCCCGTGCACCAGAGCAACGCGATCAGCAGGTAATTGAAGTTGGTGTCGGCCGTGACGCGCGCGAGCGTCGTCTGCAGCGAGGACATTGTCACGTGCGTCAGGTGCGCCTTGTACAGGCTGATGCCATAGCACATGATCACCGCATAGTAGGTGCGCGCATACAACGTCGCGCCATCCTCGGCGAAGCGCTTGAACAGAATGTACTTCAACCCCAGAAACACTGGTGATTGGATTCAGGCATGATCGAGAAAGAAGACATTCAATGCGAAAGGCGTGAGTCCACTCGGTCTTCATCCAAGCGATACAAATGGGCGGGTACTGGCGCTGGGACTCATCGCAACGCGTATCGGCTTGCCGCGTGATCGTGCCGGAACCATACGGCGATGCTGCGCCCGGCCAGATGTTGGGGGAGATGATCTTTTTTGAAAGCATGGGGCGTCATTACACGCGACCCTGCGACCATCACGAGACTGCCACGGAACTGCCACGTGGCGGCCACGCGGTCGTCGTGGATCGCCTCGTGATCGCCTGACCATCGCGGCAGTTATGAAGGACCTTACGGGTCGAGAGATGGCCGAGGAACCAAACGAACTGAATCGTCATGACGAGCCGCTTCGCGCGTTCTTGGAAGGGCCCGGCGGCGCGGCTGGCCGCGCTGGTACTGGTCTGTGCCGGCGGCGGCATCGTGGACGAATGCGATGGATGAGAAGCGCGAAGAAAAGGGTCGCAACGAAGCGTGCGGAGGATCACGTGAATCACGGATGTTCGATGTCAGCGGTGAGGTTGCGTACACGCGCGCAGTCTACTCAGGGGCCACGTCGCATGGAATGTCGTCTGGGACGCCCATGGTGATCTCCTGCGATCAATTATCCACGCATGCATGCGGGCCACGTCCCCTAGACCCCCTGAATCAGCCGCAGTTACCGCACGAGCGAAAAGACGAGTCGCCGTCGAGAGGTCCTGCGTCCATCGGCACGAAGGACGGGCCGAGATTCGCGTCATTGCGCGCCGCATCGTGCCCTAACGAGCGGCAACTGACGGGTCATGGCACGAGGCCGCCGTCGCCGCCGCGGCTGAGCCCTGGGCGAGCCCGATCGAGAGGGGATGCCGGGGGCGCCGTCCCTGACGGCCGCAGCAGCGACGGCGTCGGCGGCGGCGGCGGCGGCGAGCGGCGCGGGTCGAGTACGCGACGCGTCGGCGGCCGCGGCGCCCCTTTGGCCCTTCTCGGACGGCCGCCGGCGGCTGGCCGAAAAGACCGGACGGCGCTCGCGGCGCAGGACGGGTCGTCACCCGCAGCCGTCACCGGCCGCCGTCACTGCGGTCCGCCAGACGACGCTCTCGGACGAACGCAGCGGCTGCCGACAGCGCGTGGAGCCAGGCGCCGGATACGACCAAGCGACGCCGCCAAGCGACGCTAGTATCATCCGGGCGGAACGAGCCATCCGAAGAGTCAGTATTCTCGATCCTGGTCCAGACCCGCGTCGGTGGGCTCAGACCCGGTCTGATCACGTCATCGTCTGGGGGCCCGCATGACTCGCGCCATCTGCCGCGTGGCAGGCCGCTTGTCGCCGGAAGCGACCCCTTTCCTGAGCGAATCCCGGACCCTCCACTCCCACGTGGGCCTTGTCATCCGGACGGTCATCTCAGGAAGCCTCCCCTCCCGCGGCCCTGCCGGTTGGAGGTGATGGATCTCGGGTATGAAGCGTGTGCGTGGGTTCAAGCTGTTAAATAGAAGGAAGCGAAGGAAAAGTATAAATTAGACAAGGAGCTTCTCCACTTCGAGGCGGATCCGCTCGATCTCGCCGCGGTGAATCCCGCCCTCGTTGGTGGTGATGCAGGCAGCGACGACAGGACGCGAGGTTCCGCAGGCACGGCCGAGGGCGACCTTCGACTCGACGAACACGTACGGGACGTTCTTGTCCTCGCACAGCAGCGGCAGGTGGAGCAGAATCTCAAGCGGCTCGACGTCGGCGGCAAGGAGCACCAGCGACGACAGGTTGCGGTTGAGGGCCTTGGTGGTCTCGTTCGCACCCTTCTTGAGCTGCTTGAGTGGGCCGAGCGAGGTCATGAGCGCCATCAGCGAAGCGCCCAGCGCCGGCGACGCGAGCGGGAAAGCCTTGGGGTTGGGACCAGACATGATGCAGATGTTCACCTGGGGTCGAGCGACGAAGCACACAGGGTCGAGGGGGACGGGGGAGGAGAGGGGACGGGGCGGATACTCAACTCGAATATCACGGGCGATTTCAAGATATCACTGTATCACGAGAGAATGAGCCGAGAGGCGTGGGTAATCAAGACGCAGCAAGTTCGCTTAGTGTCTGCCTCATTCATCGACCACACATGTGTACCACACCTCATGGGCATGAACCGCGAGCATGCGCCTTCTCGGGCATCGCCGACTTAGGGCCACGGAAGGAGAGAAGCCGGCACTTGTACCTCGGGGTGGGCGAGCCCATCGGCGGTCATCCGCAACACTCGGGGGGCTCGAGGGGCCCGCGCCAGGGCCGGGACCGGTGCCGGTGCGCCATCCCCGCAGACTCCGATAGAGCTGCGCCAGGCCCAGCCGCACCAGAGCCCGTGTGGTGGGGCTTGCCGGGGCTCGCCTGCCTCACGAAGCCTCGCGCCGCGGGCAGCATGATGGGTCAGGCCAGGTTCGTGCGAGGCGAGGCAAGGCAAGGCAAGGCATGGCCAGGCATGGCCAGGCCAGGCCAGGCCAGGCCAGGCAAGACAAGGTGGGACGTGGCGGGACGACGAGGCCGGGCCGGCCGCAGGACGGCGTGTCGACCACCAGCGAGGCTGCGGCTGCGGCTGCGGCTGCGGCTGCGGCTGCGGCTGCTGTGGCTGGCCTGGCCAGCCGACCTCACCGGGTCTCCCGTCTATTTTTTCTTATGTGTCGAGGGAGGGGTAACTCCGCTCCGCACGTCGAGCCAAGCCACCCAGCGGCTTCAATTCCATGATGGTAGATTAAAACGGGGTTCGCGCATCCGACGATCCGGTCGGCCAGCATGCGGCCCGCTCTTCGGTTCGCCGTAAACCGAAGTCTTCGATGCGGATCGCTGACACCGGTGCATCGCTTCTTTTTCGGTCACGTTTTTCGATACAGCTCGCATCCATGGAAAATGGTTTCGCTGCTGATCGTGACTTCCATCTGTCTCATCATTGTCGAGAAAAAAAAGACAATGGTGCGAGAGAAAAATGTACATAGGCCTCTCACACAAGATCCTCGTCAATGTCATGCAAAGACCGACTGGAAACGCAGGACTGCCATGACGCCGGGCGAAGGAAAAGAACACAAGAAAAAGAAAACACGTACGATAACAACGACGAAGGCAAACGCCATGAGATGTCATGCGGTACCATGGAAGCATCGCTTGCTCGCAAACAGATACTGAGACATGTCTCAGCCGATGGCGTTGGCGAGCGCACGGCATAGGGCGCCATCGAAGGAGTGCGCCACACCAGCAGCACGCTAAGATCGGTCAACTTCGACACGCTTCTCAATATCGGCTAGGAAGACTTACCCTGACGAGCGTCAATCGAGAGCGGTCTCGCTGGCGACTAGGCGAAAGATACATGACGCGCAGCATGTTGACGAACACATCCATAGCTGGTCGAGAGAAACGCCGTTGCCGGTTTCCTCGCGTACGGCCGTGACGGATCGGCAGCGCTCGTGTCGTGGCGCGAGGGCCGAGAGAACGATACCGCGCCGGAGGGTGCACGGTCACGGTGACCCACCGCGTTAATTAGCGCGCTGATGACCTTTCAGGCGTGATCGCGACTTCGACGGCGACTTATAAGACGCACCTTGACGTCGTCGACCAGAAGATCAAACCGCTGGAATACATCGGACTGGGCCGTCATCCTGTGATGCGAGTCTGCCGATCTAGAAACTAGCACGGCCGCTGCGACGATCGCGATGCTGGTGCCTCCGACCTCGTCCTTCTGCCCTACATGAGGCCTGACTGCGGGTTCTGTCGCTCCTGATCCAACCAGACCCTGGCATCCACCCGGCGCGTATGCCTCTGTCTCAGTGTAGAGTTCGTGTGCGGACATGATCTGTGAACCCCCGTTCATCAGCGGCACGACCAACCCTCATCGTTTTTTTTTTTCGATATCTGGTTCCCCTTGGATGCCCCCGACCGCGCCCGTTGCCACCCCTGTCGCCAGTTACCGTAAGTGTTTTTTTTTCTGTTGCGTCACGTCGCCACATGGCCGTGTACGTCCGGCTTTAATCTTGAAGGCCGCCTCGCTTCTTCGACCTTCGTTTCCCCTTCGTCTTCCCTTTTCCTTTGCCCCCTCCCCGCCCAACACCCCTGCTCCATCAAATATGCCGCTTTCGTCCGCATGGAGAAAACCGCGGCCCACGTTTGGTTTGCGCACCCCCCCCAGACGCGGCATGTTCCGGCCGCCCATTATCATAGGCGCATACCCTGTTGAGGGGACCGCCTACCTTGCGTCCACCCTCCGAATGGCCCCGTCCGCCCGCCCATCCGACAACTGCTCCGCAGCCTCACGGACATGGGTGTGCCGCCGCGATAGGAGTCTGCGCACATTCAGCCGTCTTGAGATTGTCGAGGCTTCTCAGCCCCCGCGAGATCCCCGCGGGGAGGCCCGCGCCCCCGATCGCATCATCCGCGGCGATTCACGTAACGACGATCCCTGACGCGAGACGGTTCCAGCCACCTTAGTGGTGGCGCGATGGCTGCCAGCGAGCGAGCCCAGCCACGGCCGGCGGGGGATCATCAACCGGGGCCTGAGCCATCGGATGTGACCACCGGCCAAGCATCGCGCCGCAAGCGCTAAAGCGCCCACGCGTCGTCGTCGTCGTCGTCGTCATCGCGTGTTGCTCGATCGTCATGGCGACGTGACAACAGCGGCCGCAACCCGCGCACCCCGTAAAGCGAAAGGGAAAGGAAACAACCCCCCTTCGTGGAAGGCGGTGAATCAAATACTGTCTTACCAAGCGGCGTCCGCCCCACCACACCCGGGCCAACATCGTGCAACGAGACAGCCCGAACAAGGATCTACAGCAACCAGAGCGGCACCGGGGGCCGACGCGAAAAAACGCGAAAAGGAAGGCCGCCCGAGGCAACGTGAGAACCGCGAGACCCGTGCCTCTTGGCCGGCGGCCGGCCGGGCCACCCGCGCCCTGCGCCGCCCCCCGGTCGCTCGTGCGCCCCCGGGCGGCCCCTCCGGTCGACCCAGGGCAGGGCAGCAGACGTCGGCAGGCACGTCTCGGCCTGGCCGGGCCGGGCGACGACCCGGCGGATCCCTCCGGCGCCGCTCGGGACGTCCGGAGGACGGCGAGGCGGGCCTCGTCCGGCCGGCTCCGGCGACCGGCGTCGCCGCAGGCGGTCCGGCGGCGCGCCGACAGGGCTCGCCACCCGCCTCGCTCCACCCTTGCCTTCGCGCGCGTTCTCGTCATGCTTCTCGCCTTCGCGCCTTCACCCATGCGCAGGACGCGGCCGGACCGCATGGCGAGGCCGACCGACCGAGCGGCTCCGAGCCACCGGGCCCCGCCGCGCGAGCGCGATGAGACGACCTCCCCGTCCCTCGGCCCAGGGATCCCGTCCAGAGCTGGGCTAAGCCATCTGCGGCGCCGCCGCCGGGCCAC
This sequence comes from Caulochytrium protostelioides, assembly GCA_003615045.1. Taxonomy (NCBI): domain Eukaryota; kingdom Fungi; phylum Chytridiomycota; class Caulochytriomycetes; order Caulochytriales; family Caulochytriaceae; genus Caulochytrium; species Caulochytrium protostelioides. Next base: position 23,180 of record ML014208.1, on the reverse strand, counting down.
GATGATCCGTGAGGCTCTCCGCGGCACGGCTGCGGCCGGGCCCGCGCGTCAGGAGCCTTCAAACGCGAGGATCCCACTACAACGGCGACGACGCGGGCCCGCACGGACCAAGTATATATAGCGCCCGATCAGCCCGGGGACGAGTATGCCGGGATCCTGCCCGCCGTGAACGCCGTGCCGTCGGACCGTGAAGACCATCGTCTGGCATGACGTCACGGAGATTCGTCTCGCTGTCAAGGGCCATAGGATCCTGTGGATACGCGGTCTCTCTCACACTCTCTCTCTTCTCTCCTCCTTCCTCCACACCACCTCTCTCTCTTCGTCGAGCGAAGCGATTTGGGCTCCTCCTCGTGGCTTTGGATCGGGCGGTTGTGCTGCCTATATCCTCCTCGTGCTTCCCTTTTCTGACATAGAGAATCGGCTCCCTTCCCTTCCCGCCGTAGAATCGAGACGCACCAGATCGACTCATCACTTCACCGACCAGCGGACCCGTTGCGTTCGTTTGTTCCTCTGCTTTTGCTGGTTTCCCAGTCTTCACGCGGCGATCCGCTTCGCCTCATACCCTCATCGGTTGACCCGTTTGCTTTCCCCCTGAACCGCCCCTCTCGTTAGGACGCGCAGTGTGGCCGACGTGTCAACCATGTCGAGTCCGCAGCATTACACTACGGACGGCCAGGAGGCCGTCCAGATCACGACCCTGTCGCCTCAGGCGTCTCAGCCTCGAGGTAGGTTTCTGTTTTGTCTCTGATCGTGTTCGACTGTGCGACATCCGAGCCAATCGATATCGGGGATGCTTGTGCCTGATGGCCATAGCGATGTCATAACTTGTGCCATGCTATGCTAGGCCATGCTATGCGCAGGTCTCAATGCATGAGCATCACCCGAGGCTCTCGCGACGTTTCCTAAGACGCTTCAGTGGGAAGCCCGCCCGCCTTTTTTCGCGTTGGCCATCGACGGGGCTCCTGAGTGGAGCCCCTTCCCACCGTGGCGCGCTGATCCGACGGTCTTCGCGTCTTCTCGCTTTCGACGATGATGTTATGTTTCTCACCTGTGATGTGCACTGTTTGTCCTTACGCCTTTTTGAACGCCCGTCTTCCCAATTCGGAATGTCTGTGTCCGCTGGGGCCTTGCTTGCGATTGTGATGGTTCGTCGGCCCCTCGCCGACGGCGATGCCTGCGTCGTGCCTGCGCCGTGCCTGTGCTCTTGCTGTCTTTCTCGCTGACTCGTGATGTGGTCTCCCCCCCGTTGTGGCTTGGTGGATCCCTGGTACTGGCTCTCCACGCCACGCGGTTCTGCTGGGTGCTTTCGCTGTGACGCACCTTACTCGGTTGCTGCTCTCACGCGCCTCCGCCCCTTCTCTCCTTTCCTGGCTTTCCTGCGCCTAACGTGGTGTTCTTTTGCTCTTTTGCTCGCCCATCGGATGGGACCGCCGCCTCCCGTGGCGCAAACACAACAAAACCCCTTGCATGGGACACTTCGCGATGGCATGTGCTTGTTCCTCCTTCGTCTCACCATGCATGACGACATGATGCTACCTCATGGCGTCTCCGATGCACTTGTGGGTCGACGATTCGTCCGAATCGGTCCGTTGGATGTATGATCCGACGACGTGGCTAGTACCAGAAACCGTCGTGGATATGTCGGGCCAGACGGCCCGCAACACGGCGCTGAATGTCCGTCCCGGCGCCTCCAACGTCGATCTCGACGACCCTGCTCTTGACGAGTATGCGCGCCTGCTCGCATTCATTGAATCGAACGCTGACGCCGATGTCGAAGAGGAGGAAGATGAAGAATGGATCACCAAGCGCGTGTGGTATGCGCCGTGGAAGAAACGCCGCGTCCGTGCCAGTGAGCATGAGGAGGAGCGTGACGCCAACGGCGCCCTCGCGGCGCCCAAGGTGCCGCCCGAATGGCTCCGAACCGACATGGACCGCGGTCTCAGCTCTGACACCGATGTCCTGCGCCGCCGCGACCGTAGCGGCTGGAACGAGCTAGAGTCCGTCCACGAGAACTGGTTCCTCAAGTTCTTTACCTACTTCCAGGGCCCTATTCAGTATGTCATGGAGCTGGCTGTGCTGCTTGCCGCCGGTCTGCGTGACTGGATCGACTTTGGTCTGATCATTGGTATCCTCTGCCTCAACGCTGCCGTCGGCTGGTACCAGGAAAAGTCCGCTGATGACATTGTCATGACCCTCCGTGCCGGTATCGCGATGAAGGCCCTCGTCGTCCGTGACGGCCAGGAGGTCCGCATCGAGGCCCGTGAAATGGTTCCCGGTGAGATTTTCATCGTGGAAGAAGGCGAGACTATCCCTGCGGATGGCATCATTCTGGCCGACTATGCTGACCGTGATGCCCACCGCGCCCAGAACTTCCTGAAGCGCCGCCGCTCCGAGTCGCGTCGTTCGGAGATGATGGTTCGTGCGAAGGAGGAGGCCGCCGACAAGGAGACCCAGTCTAGCGTCAGCGCGCGCCCCGCCAACATGCAGCCCCCGCGTCCCTCGACCGATTCAGGCGAGAATGTTGCCCGAGGCCCCACGTGCTTGTCCTGCGACCAGTCGGCCATCACCGGCGAATCGCTCGCCGTGGACAAGTTTGTCGGTGACACGATCTACTACACAACGGGTGTGAAGCGCGGCAAGGTCATCTGCATTGCGACGTCCACGGCTCGCGGCTCCTTTGTCGGCCGCACCGCCGCGCTGGTTCAGGCCTCCGAGAACCGCGAGGGTCACTTCAAGCAGGTCATGAACGTCATTGGTACCACGCTGCTCGTGCTGGTCTTCATCTCTATTCTCGCCGTCTGGATCGGCGGGTTCTTCCGCTCGGTCGGCATTGCCACGCCCCGCGAGAACAACTTGCTCCTGTACACCCTCATTCTGCTCATCATTGGTGTGCCCGTCGGTCTGCCCTGTGTCACCACCACCACGATGGCCGTCGGTGCCGCCTACCTTGCCAAAAAGAAGGCCATTGTCCAGAAGCTGTCGGCCATTGAGTCGCTGGCGGGTGTGGATGTGCTGTGCTCTGACAAGACGGGTACGCTCACGGCTAACAAGCTCTCGATCCACGAACCGTACTGCGCCGAAGGCGTGCCTGAGCACTGGCTCATGACCGTCGCCGCGCTGGCTTCCTCGCACAACGTTAAGGCCCTCGACCCCATCGACAAGGTGATTGTGCTGGGTCTGAACGAGTACCCCGAGTCCAAGGCCATGCTCCGCCAGGGCTGGAAGACGCACACCTTCGCTCCCTTCGACCCGGTCTCCAAGCGCATCACTGCCGAGGTCGAGTGCAACGGCAAGCGCTACACGTGCTGCAAGGGCGCCCCCAACGCGGTGCTGCGTCTGGCCAACCCGCCCGAATCCATTGCCGAGGACTACCGTCGCGTGTCCGACGATTTCGCGAAGCGCGGTTTCCGCTCGCTGGGTGTCGCTGTGAAGGAGGACGGCCAGCCCTGGTCGCTGCTCGGTATGATTCCGCTCTTTGACCCGCCCCGCGACGACACGGCCGTGACCATCCAGGACGCCCAGCACTTGGGCATCTCCGTCAAGATGTTGACCGGTGATGCCGTCGCGATCGCGAAGGAGACCTGCAAGCTGCTCGCTCTCGGCACGAACGTCTACGCCTCCGACCGTCTCATCTCGTCGGGCATGACCGGCTCTGAGATCCACGACTTTGTGGAATCCGCGGACGGCTTTGCGGAAGTGTTCCCCGAGCACAAATTCCAGGTCGTGCAGATGCTGCAGGCGCGTGGCCACCTGACCGCCATGACGGGCGACGGTGTGAACGATGCGCCCTCGCTGAAGCGCGCAGACTGTGGTATTGCCGTTGAAGGCGCCTCGGACGCCGCCCGCGCCGCGGCGGACATTGTCTTCCTCGCCCCTGGTCTGTTCACCATCATTGACGCCGTCAAGGTCGCCCGCCAGATCTTCCACCGCATGAAAGCGTACATCATCTACCGTATCGCTCTCTGCCTGCACCTCGAGATCTACCTTGTGCTCTCCATGATCATCCTCAACGAGACCATCCGCTCGGAGCTGGTCGTCTTCATCGCCCTCTTTGCAGACTTGGCCACGATCGCGATCGCTTACGACAAGGCGCCGTACTCGGGCTCTCCCGTCGAGTGGCAGCTGCCCAAGATCTGGGTCATCTCGACCGTCATGGGCATTCTGCTCGCGATCGGCACGTGGGTGCTGCGTGGCACGATGCTCGCATCGCCAGACCGCGGTGTGATTGCCAACTTCGGCTCGGTCCAGGAAATTATCTACCTCGAGGTCGCGCTGACGGAGAACTGGCTCGTCTTTATCACGCGTCTCTCGATGCGCGGCGGCGACCTGTGGCCCTCCTGGCAGCTGGTGGGCGCCGTGTTCGGCGTCGACGTGCTCGCGACCATTTTCTGTCTGTTCGGCTGGCTCTCGGGCCCGGCACCGCGCGACGGCTGGACCGACATCGTCACCGTCGTTCGTGTCTGGATCTTCAGCATCGGCGTCATTATCCTCTGCGCCGTGCCGTACTACCTGCTCTGCAATTGGAGCTGGCTTGACAACCTCGGCAAGAAGAAGCCCGCTCGCAACAGCGCCCTGGAGGATTTCCTCCTCAACCTGCGCCGCTTGGCTTCCGTCCACGAGAAGAACACCGGCGAGATCGGTGAGAAGAAGAACAACTAAGGTGCCTAAACGGTGCGGCCCGTTTTTCGTCTGGCACCGTGATCGCGGTGTTGACGACAAACGGACCCTTCATATCCCCCAACCCCTACCCGTTTTTTTTACAATTACAATTACAGTTTCCGTAACGGCTTCGCTTGAGCTTCTTGTTTCCCTATTTTCTCCTTTTCGTTCGTTCTTTCGATCGAATGCCTAACATGTCCCTATGTTCCCCCGTTCTCTCCCAAGATTCTGGACCCGGGCGGGCGCTCTCCCGGCCGCGCCGACGCCGGGCAACCTAGTCCACAAGACCCAGGTGTATGCCCAGACGAATGTGGTCCCCCTGGAAGCCGGTCAACGCCGGCGCACGAAGGTCGTGGTTCGAGTTTTGCTGTGTTGTGATTCCACCAACGGCAACTTTGTGAACGTCGATCTCAATACCGCGATGAACATTCGACGCTTTACCCGTCAGACCGATAGGGCTGAGCCGCAACTCGGAGCAAACCAAGTTGCAGCCCAAGATCGGCAAGCTCATCTGCCACTGCACCAAGATGCGTACTGCCTCGGTGGGAGACCCCTGGGGGTCACCATGGAGGGCATGGCGTGCGCGTTAGGTCATCTCCAGGGAGAGCCTATATATACGAGCATGCTCGATAAAAAAAAAGATTGTGGTCATTGTCAAACCGCATTTCCATCTAATGGATGTTGTAGTTTTTGCTTGACAGCTATTGCGTGATGCGCAGCACCGTCGTCGAGTGGCATGGAGTGCAGGGTCACGCCGAGCGATGCGGAACCGATAGGCCGCAAGCATCATCGTTTCGAATGTCTCCGGGCAGCTCCGGGCCCTTGCGGAAGGTGGGCCGGTCTTGGAATGGCGCTGTGCGATGCTGCGATGCGTTTACGAGCAGGGAAGAGGATTCGGCGTGCGCGGTGGTGCGGAACATATCACTGGGGGCCGCCCCCGCCCGCGATCGCGCATCATCGTGATGGCGCTCCACGTCGCCCCTGCCACCTGGCGGAGTTGGCCGCGTCGCCATTGCGACAGATGACGGCCCGACGCCACCGGAACGACCCCACATCCACGCGCAGCACCACCAGCGGTGGAGTGCCCTCGGATACGGCCCGCGGGGGCCTGCGGATCACTTCTGGGGATGCAGCGCCACCCCAGCAGCGGAGCATGTTTCATGGGGACGTTTCACGGGAACAGTCTCGGCTCGAGGCCCAGTGCAGGCATCAAGGCTCCGATCGGACATTGTATTTAATGTCGAGCTGGGTGACGTCTGGTGAGGGGACTCGTGGGTGTGGGAGAGCTCATGGGCGACTGGACGGGATTCACGCTGCGGCACGGTCGGTCGTCGGGTCGGTCGTCGGCCGCGGGGAGTTTCAGCACGCCATCGTGGCTAGCATGATACCATCGCGTCGGGCAGAAGGCATGGACAGCGCTAAGCGTTTGAAACGGCTGCCTCCGGGCGATGTGCCGGATCAACACAGGTTCGTCGACAGCGCCTTGGCGGGCCGAATCGCCGTGTGGATGGGTCGACACACTGAACTGACTTGCTGCCTCATGCTTGACCCTGTCTGACCTGACTGCCAACCGGAGGCGTCCAACGAGAGCCCTATATCAACAACGGTGCACAACGGTGTGCGCTGCTTTTTTGTGTTAGAAATACCAATGCTGTTAAAATGCATCTTATTGACCGAGCTGGAGATCTCGGTTCCCATAGACAATAAAGAGCTTTTGGTGCGACATTACCACCACGCCCCATTTTTAGCTTTCCAAAGACTTCCAGAATGCGTGTCCCGCCGACGCATGAGGCGCGCGTGCCGCTGTACGTGCGCGGCGTAGGGTGCACCACGGCGGTGTCCGCCAAATTACCTCTACCTGATGCTCGCTTGCGTTCTGCATCGGCATACCACGCCGCGGCTGCATCGACTGGGCTCCCAGCATGCCGACGGTGCCGGCCAACGCTCCCAGCCGAGCTGTGGCAGATCATATTTTGGCTCGTTCTCGACGATGCCGCATCAGAGATTGTTGCATCCACAACCGACTATCCGCCGCCGGCCGCGCCCGCTGACATGCCAAGTAAAACGGTTCAGTCCGCGACGGTACCCCTGCTCGACTGGTGCTTTGCCTCACGCCGCGTGTATGCCACCGTGGCGGCATCCCTGTCCACCGGTGCGCGACGTCGGCACCTCGCGCTGCTGCGCTGCCGCGCCGCCTGGCAATGGCCGCCGCCGGCGCGGGCCTGCCGCGCCGAGCAGCGTGAGGCCGTTCCAGAGACGGCTCATGCGACGCCAGCCGCACGCTCGGATGCTAAAGCAGTGAACGCCGCGGCGGCCGCGGAAGCGCGACAGTTCTACGGCCGCGAAATCCGGCAGCTGATGGACGATCCGACCTGCGTGCCCGGACGATCGCAGCCCGACGCCGCGCTGCACGCCGAGTCGATCGGCGAGAGTCTGCTGTGGCAAGCGTTGGGCTCACCGCGTCTCGCGCTGGCGGCCGGTGGAGGGGGCCGGTGGCTGCGTCACGCGGAGCGGTGGAGTCGGTACGGCATGCCCGCAGCCACGCGCGAGCACGCGCTCGCGGTCCACCCATCGGCGACAGACGCTCAGTGCTTGGTTAGTGAGGGGGGATGCCTCTCGCTGCAGCCGCTGGTGGCGAATGCGCCGTTCTACGTCGCTGCTACGCTCGCGTGGCATGCGCCTCTCTTTAGCGTGAGCCACATGGCCGCCGACGATGCTCTGGTGCATGCCACTTGTGGCCTGCTGTGCGAGCTGCTGCGTGCCGGCGACGTCGGGGCCCTTTCGATGGCGCTCACGCCGATCCATGGAGCCTGGTCCGCCTGGATCGTGGCGCGGACACTGCGGCAGGTCTGCTGCGCCCTAGTGCACGAGCTACCCACCGCTTCGGTCATGGCCGCGCGTCTGCAGCCCTTTGTCGACGTCGTCGATCGCATCGGCCAGTGCTCGTCCACCGCGGCGGCGTCGGCGACGGTATCGGCATGCGCGATGCGACAAGCGTTTCTTGATGCCGATGTCATGGACGCCCTCGCCGCGTCGCTTCCCGCGAACGATGGACGATGGCTACCCCCGCATGCGGACCGCTCAGACGGACCGGCAGCGGCGACGTCCGGTGACGCCGGTCTTGCGGGTGATCCTGTTCTGTTGCTCCACGGCTGCCTGGCGATGCGGCAGGCGCTGCGCCACGCGTCGGCCGGCACCCACGCGACCGAGGCCGCCGACGCCCTGACGGCCGCCGAGCGCCTCCGCGACAGCCAGACGATCGCGCGCTGTGTCGCGCGGGGCCGCTGTGGCGCCCTGCACGCTCTCCTCGGCGCCGCCGCCCTGCCGGACCCCGTGCTCGTGGCGCAGATCACGGGCCCGCCCACCACCGCGAGCCTGGCGCTGCGCTTTGATCCTCGGACGTCGCCGTCGGCGTCACCGGGATCGGGCGTCCGGTCTTGGGCGCAGGCGGCGCATCCGCGGTGCGCGGCGGCGCGAGCCTGTGCCCGCGTGCTCACGCTGCATGGGTACCGCGCGCCCGCCGGTCAGCCGTTCCGCCGCGCGTGGCAGTCAGCGTGGTGCTCGCGGTGCGCGGACGCCGACATCGAGGAGGAGGACGAGCCAGCGAAGGCAGAGGGGCGGAGAGCCGCCGTGCCGGCTGACCGTGTCGGCTGACCGTACCGGCGGACGCAGCCGCATCGCCCGCCGGACATGCATCGGCTGGCGCGTCGGCGGGCCGCGCATCTCTCTCGCTTCATGTCGAGATGGATCGGCGAGAGGCCCAGCTGATCATCACAGACCCCGTTGCGTAAGGGTCTGTCATCGAATGTGCCACCGAATCGACGGCACCGTCGACCGGGCTCCATCCTTTCCGCAAGCGAGCATCGATGGGGCCTCGCATCATCCGATCTTTACCAATACAATTCGCGGAAGCAGACCATGTCGGGTCATTCGCGCGTGCTGTTGAGCCGACACGGCTCAATGGCGCATGCCCGATGGGACGCGCTGATGCGGCGATGCCCGATCGTGTCGTGATGGTGCGTGGGACCGCCAGAATTCCCGTGAGGCTTGGGGTCGTTCTTGCGGTTAGGTTCCTTCGGCTGACAAGGAAGGGCACCTTGCCGCGCCTCGTGCGCCACGCCTTTCTCGTCTGGCGATACATCGAAGCCGCTGAGCAGCCGGCCGTCAACGTCGTGCCGGTGGCCCAGCGGGCTGTCCAATTCATCACGATCGACACCTGCGTGATGTACGGTCTGCTGACGGAATCGAAGCGGGTGCCCTGCAACGAGAAGACCTTCAAGGCCATGATCCCGCCAGAGCAACGAGCGACCACCCTGGCGTTCCGCAAGCTGGAAGGCAAGGACATCCGTTCACGAGAACGGTCGACACTGACGGGACGAGCATGTGGGTCCACTTTGTGCGCAAGAAGAAGGTGGCCGACATCGTGCCGATTGTCACGGCGACCCCCGGGGCCACGAACCCTTGCTTGTCAGCCCGGATCAGGCTGAACAGCCTCTGGAAGACGACCCGCCTCAGACCAAGCCCCCTCCGGTAGGCAAACTGGATCGGGTCAAGAACTCCCCGGGAGACGGCGCCGATCTGACCCAAAAACCTTTGGCAAAGAGCCTGGATGACCACTGCATCATCGGGAACGACCCGGGCCGCACCAACATCTTCTATATGGCCATGGTGGGGCCCAAAGGCCAGGTCGTCAGCTGGAAGTTGAGTCGAAGGCAATACTACGTGGAAGCCGGCATGAAAGCCGCCCGAAAGCAGTCAGAGACGTGGCAGCGTGGTCTCAAGAAGCCGCTGCAGCGGCTGTCGGAGGTGAGCCCCAAGGGCACAGTGCTCGACGCGCATCATCGCTTCCTGGAAGTGTGGCTTGCCACGTATGAGCCGCTGTAGTTCCTAAAGCCGCGCTGGGAGCGCCAGCGCCTGGGGCTGTATAGCGACAAGCTGTATAGCGCGTGTTTGCCAAGTTCATGAACCGCGTCGCCTAGGAGGCGGCCACGGCGATGGCGCCCGTCGTCGTGGTGATCGCCTATGGCGCCTCCCAGTTTGCCCCCGGCGGCGAAGGCGAGGTCGCCTTTCCAACAGTATCGCGCGTACCAGGCGTGTGCCCAGCCGTTTCGCACCATCCTGGTCGACGAGTTCCGGACGACCCAGGCGCATGCCGAGATGAACGAGATCATGACCATGACCATGTTGAAAACCCGGGACCCCACGAAAGTGCCGATCTCTTGCGCCTTCCGGGCGAGCGTTGCCCAAATGCGCCTGCGGCCGTCAACCCGGTCCGCAGGCGTGGGGCGAGCGCTCGCTCGACGGCGCCGAGGCGGGTCAACCCGCCCCGCCGTGCTCGCGCGGGTGCTTCCTCCACCGAGCCGACGCCGGCCACCCTGGTCGGCAAGTATCCGGGTGTATGCCCAGACGCATGTAGTCCTGAAACCCGGTCAACACCGGTGCCAGGGGACCACAGTCCGAAGATTGCTGTGGTATCAAGCCACCCACGGCAATGAAGCCACACACACACCCACGGCAAGTTGGTGAACCGCGATCTCAATACCGCGTTGAACCTCCGATGCTGTCTGGCCTTACCGGACAGACCGATAGCGTTGTGCCGCAATCTAGAGCAAACCAGGTTGCAGTCCAAGGTCGGCAAGGTCATTCGCCACTGAACCGAATGCGCGTCTGCTTCGGGGGCGGACCCCTCGGGGGCACCACCGAGGGATGGTGTGCGCCTTGACTCAGTATACCTCAGTATAGGTTCCCTCACTTCCACCGGCGACGCTCACAGCTAACTGCCTTGGGTCCGGGCGCACGCGTGAGGAAGGCACACGGGCCGATCGCTGACTCAGCCATCGTTAGTAGTCAACAAGCCTCCGGCTCAACGCTAGCTTGCCACGTATGCAGGTTGTGCATCTGTGGCGATGCCGAGAAGGGCCGCGCGGTTGCCGGTGCTGCTTCAGGGTTGTGGCGCGCCTTCGCGTGTACCCTATGCCGCCACCATATCGGGCTTATACCGTTGCGGCAAGACGACAGCGACAACGGGGGGATGATGATGATGATGATGATGATGATGATGATGATGATGACAACGACACGGTACCTCCTGACGTCGGATGTCCCGCGTCGCGCCACATCTTTCGGATTCCGAGACCCATGTTCTTGTTTTTGTGTTTTTGTGTTTTTTTTTTTTTTTTCTGAGAATTTTCCTTTGCTTCGATCGAGAAAGGTTCAGTGATGGTGCTGATGATGATGAGGCGGGGGACCAAAAAGATTTCGCGATGATCCGGCCGCTCGGATAATTTGACGGAGGAAGCCGATCGATGCCTTCCGAGGGGTCGGCGTCCGGCCGCTCGGGTTACACCAGGGCGGGCTCCCCACACTTGTGCCCTGATCATCAGGATGTCCGGCCCTTGCCGATCATGCGCGAGCGTCTTGCCGGTCATCCATTTTCAGCGCGAGATAACCCGATACATTCTCGGTGTATCGAACATCGAGCAACGTCCCGCAGACCGGCGAACTTCTCGATTCATGGCGGCAACACCGGCGATAGAGCAATTACGTCGATGGCGACCCATGGGGATCTTGTCGTGTTAGGGATCATTGAATGACATGCACGGCATGGTCACCCATGCTCGGGTCCGCCAGCAGGCCTACTGCTGATACCGGTGTTAGCGCAGATATCGGACGCCACGTGACGCACGGGGTGAGCGCTTTGCGGTCGCCACATCGGGACGCGCCTCGCTGGCGGTAGTCCGCCGACGGGTGCTTTCATGTGCTTTTCGTGGTCGCGCTGTCGGGAGACCTGATGCGACACCGCTCACGGCCTGAGCTCTGCGGGAGAGAGGGCATCCCGCTTCGTTCTCGCTCCCGCTATATCGCAGCGCATCAGGAACGACCCGCAGCTTGTCTTTCCATCCGCGCGTCGCGACGGCGCTCGAAGGATCCCTTCCCCACCTGCATCCACATTGATCGGTGCCGTATCCTTCGGTCGAGGGATCGTCGTCATTTTTCTTTTCTGGGGCGTGATCATGCTGCAGGAGCCGTCGCAGCGGATCGCGCGCTGCGTGGTGCAGCACACTGACAGGGGGAGGACACATACCACCAGCATGCTAGGCTCTATGCGCGTACGTCATCTTTGACATAAGTCGCCGAGACCATGTTATTCCTGTTGGCTTGAGCGGCTTTGACGCCAGTCACCGCGGCCAAGATGGGGCTGCGTGATCCGCCAACCGTCAAGGTTCGGTGTCTAGTTCAACGGGGGGTGCTGTCGGCTCTCCGCTCGTTACTGCTCCCAGGCCCCGCGTTGCACGATGGCGCTGTGCTGTTGAATGCATCGGTCGGCTGTTCGGGCGGTCCCATCGATACGAAGATAAAGGTCGCGGCATGCAGGCGAAAGTCAGGGGCGGAACGAAGGCGGTTAGGCATGCGGATGCACGATGCCGACGCCTCCTTCGCGTCAAGGTTGCCGGCTTCATGCGCGAAGGCCCCCGCGCCGTGGAAAAGGACGTCATTGCTTCTCCACTGCGTCCTGAATCCACGTCGCTCGGGCGGCGTCAGGCGGCGCCGTCGCTCACACGGCTCGAGGCGGGGGATGCATCGCGGGAGACGGCAGCGACGGGCAGGGCAGGGCGCGCCGCGTATACTGTGGCACGCGCGATCACATGGGATCGTCAACGCGGTTCGAGGCGGCCGCGCAGCCCGCTCTCCACTCCGTCGCGACTTGCGGCTTGCGGGGCGCCGGCTGATCGGAGGGTACGATCCTGCGGCGCGGCCAGGGCGGCCATGTCCGGGGTCGCCTTCCGCGCGCGTTCGCGGCGCGGCAGCCGGAGGAGCGCGCGCACGCCATGGGCGCCGTTCCCGTGGCCTGTGGCCTGCGAGCGGGGTGTTCCAAGTGGTGTTCCAAGGGCGCGGATGGGCCGCTTGACCCATTACCTTTTTCCATTTTCCCATTTTTCCTTTTGCTTTTCCTTTTCTCTTGCTGATGCTGGCTTCGTGGCGGGCGGAACAAGGCCCGTTCTGAGCGATTTAGCGGCTTACGTTCTCTACGTACCCCGCTGCGGTCGTCCGGCGGTGATCGCCGGGTGGGCATTGCAGCAGCGCGGCCGCAGGCGACGGGGAGGCCTCGGACGCCACATGTCAGGCCGCTCCTGCCGCCGCCGCCCGGGCGCGTCCGAGTGTGCGTCGGGGACGTGCTGGTGCATCGTGATGCGCGTGAAGGAAGATGTGTCCAGGCGTTATCGTTCTTGTCTTGCCGGGCATGACGATGCTGCTAACCCTGCAATTGACGCGAGTGGGGGCGCGCAGGGCACCCACGGCGGACCTCAGCGGACATCGTGGTTCAGCTGACGGGGAGGCGGGTCGAGAACGCTGAAAGCGTGAAGCACGGGGACCATCTTGACGCAGGGATGGGGCTGGCCTGCCCTGGCTTGGGGCGTGCGGGATGCCCGCCGGTGGTCGGAGACGCGGGCTGAAAGGCGACGGCATGTCATGCATGGATCCTGACGCAGGGCTGCCTCCCCCCCGGGGCATGCGATGCGTGCTGCACGCATCGCTGGGACCCGGTCAGCCGCGCCGTCGCGCGTACGGTGTCCCCTGGACTCGGGGCGTGATGTGCAGTGTACCGGGACTCGCTGCCTGAGAGGCCTCGGAAGGCATCGCTGCGACGCCGTGTCGTCAGCTGAACGGGGCTGAGGCGAGGCAGAGGCATCCCGTCGCGCGCTGCCTTCCGGCGGCCCCGGTGGGTGCGCTCGGAGACGGATCTGGATGAAACCCACGGTATGAAACCTACGCCCGATGCCGGCGTGTTTCCTCGATGGCTTTTCTGGTTCTTTGTCGTTCTGGCGGACGCCTTCCCGTCGGTCGTTCGCTTGAAAACGGCGGCTGTCATTGCCGTTGTGCTCCATAAGCACTGCGGCCTGGTTTGGCGGTGTCCACGGATTCTGGTCTTGGCGGCCCGAAGGCTCGTCGCGAGACGTGCCAAACATCACCCGCCGCGATGCACGGCTGCGCAACGTACGCTGCGTCCGTGGTATGCTTCCGGTGGCCACGGCATGTCACGTCTCGGACGAAGGGGGATCGGCGACGAGGGCGGGGTGCGCGGCCGCAGGCGCACGCACGGCGCAGCGCATGGCGTGTCGGCGAGGGGTGGGTCGGGGTGGCCCCCCCTGTCCGATCATGTCCCGACGCATGTCAATCCGGTCAGGTCCACCTCACTGCCGTGAGAGTCGGCGAGGCATCGGCGGCCACGGCGTTGGCGGCGTGAGCGGCCTCAGCGAAAGGGCCTCGCGGTACAGCCGTCGCTGCCGCCGTCGCGGCTGTCGTGTCGGAGCCAACCGCGCCACGGCGGTCGTGCCGCCCTCGGGCAAGACCGGGAGCCGCGGTGGCGACGAAGGGGAGGGTACGCCCGCGCGGCGGCGGCGGCGGCGGCGGCGGCGGCGGCGGCGGCCGTACCGAGACGGAGCGCCCGGGATCGACCGTCGGCCGTTCCGGAGGGGACGCGGTGGCCGCGCAGATCAAGTGTTTCATGCGTCGAGTCCTGCCAGCGGCTGTCACCTCCTCGCGGCCACCGGTCGGGCTCGCGCAACGGCGCGAATAAAGTCTGGAACGGATGCAGGGATGAGGCCGTTCGCCGGTTCCCGCGGCATGAGCGAGCGTGGACTCGGACTCCTGACGGATCCTGGAGCCGGATGTCCATCGCCCTTGGCGATGCGTGGAAACAGGATGCGTGGCGGCTTCGACAGGCGACGCCCTCGATCTGGTCGTTCTTTGCTCCATGGGGATTCATTCCCCTGTCTGGCACCTCCTGGCGTTGAAGCGGAAACCGTCGCATCCTTCTTTTCCCTGCCTCATCGTTTTTATCTATTCTCTCATCCTCATCGCCCGTTGCATGGATCAGTCTGCCATCCATCTGATCGATTCTTCCATCCAGTTCAACCTTCATGAGTGGACGGCGATCGACGCTGGTCTCCATCCTTCGCCTGCTCGGGTACGACCGAGGCAGCGACACCATCCACGTCGCGACACGGCCATCCGACTCGCTTCGGCGGCGTCTCATTACGTTGCCATCATCTAGAAGACCTCGCCGGACTTCGGACGCTGTTCCTGTTGTCGTAGACCTATTGCCGTCTTTCTCGCTGCGTGCTGCTGTCGCCCTGACACGGCGTCACGTCGCGCAGAAGCAGCGCCCAGAAACCCCTCTAAACTTCGACAAGAAGAAAAAAACAACAGTCGTGTTGCGCTCGCGCCCGCCTCTTCTCACCTTTCCTATCGAAGAGATCCGCCAGCGTTGATCTCCGCTTTCATCCGGACGGCGTCGCTTTTTCCATCAGCGATCTGGGGACGCAGCACATTGCTAGCCGAAACAGCCATCCATTAGCCAAAGCAACCTCGTCGCGGCGTTGCTAACACGGCACGCGACGCGTATCCGTCTTTGACCCCTCTCCGCCGTTCGCCTGCGTGAGCACGATCTCTCGGCGGACCCTCCTTCTCTGTCCCTCCGTATCGTCGCACTCGTTTATTGTTCTACTGCAGGCCCGCCTCCCCGATATTGACGAGCATCTCCACGCCTGCCGTGGTCGTGGATCTCTCGTTGGTGCCGTTCGCGGTCCCTTTTACCTCATTGCATTGCATACCGTTCCGGCACCGCTGAGTTCCATTCCCCTTCCCTGGCTTTTAAAGACCTCACGCGCTCGGCAGCACCGCGCAGCCTCGCATCCTGCGCGATCCTCGGATATCGTCTCCTCCTGAGATCCGAATCGTCTGCCGCACCCAGCGACGGCCAGAGGATGGCCGATCCCACTGCCGCCATGCTGCTCACCTCACCATCCAACCTCTCCCCGTTCTCGCCCGCCTCATGCGGACGCGCCTGCTACCGCGACATGGCCTCCTCCGCTTCGTCCATGGCGCGCAGCCGCACGGTCTCATCGGCCACCGCGAGCCCCAACGATCGAGACAGCTATGTCCCGCCACCCATGAGCATGTTCCATCCCGCAAGCCGCCGCGTCAGCCGTCTGCTCTTTGACGAGACCCCCGTCGCCGTCGGCTTGGGCGCCGCCGGCCTGGGCGCCGCCGGCCTAGGCGCCATCCCCTCGGCCGTGCCGTCGCCCATCCCCTCGGGGCCTCACGACGATCTGGGCCGCGTGCCCTCGGCCGCCGGAAGCCTCTCGGCCGACGCTGCCACCAGCACGGACTCCGTCGCCGGCTCGGCCTCGGACGCCGCTGTCGAGGCCGGAGCCATGATCGCCGTCCCGGGCGCGGACGCGTCGGCCCCAGCCGACGACATGGCCGACGATGCGTTTGGATCGCCGCCGCCGGCCGCCATGCATCCCTACCCGGCCGCCGTCGCCGCCGCCGCGGCGGCTGCCGCCGCCGCTGCTGCTGCTGCCGCGGCCGCGGCCGCCGCTGCGGCTGCCACATCCAACCACGGCTCGAGTATCGGCGTCGGCGTCGGCGGCTCCACGCGCTGGTCCTATGCGTCCAGCCACCGGCAGTCCGTCTCGGCTTCGTCTATCGCCTCGATGTCCACCTCATCCGCCGCCTCGGACCTTGTCAATTTGTGGCGGCGCGACGCGGACCTCTCGGACCCGGCCGTCGCCGCCCATACCCGCGCACAGGATCACGCGCGCCGCGCGAGCCTCCACGCGAGCGGCGGGGCGATGCCGCCATCCAGCAGTGGCTTGGACCGCCCGTTGTCCGCCGGCGCCGTCGGCCCCGGCGGGCTCTACGGTCCCGGCGGGCTCTACGGTCCCGGTACGCATGCCGACATGGCCTTCCTGCCGTCGGACCGTGCGGCTACCGGCGTGAACCGCACCGGCACACCCGAGGGCGCCGCCGCCGGCGCGGCGGCGTTCCGCTCGCCGGCGCGACCCATGTTTCCGGCCGCCATGGCGCGGTCCGAGTGGCGTCGCATCTCGCTGCCCGTCGTCTCGGCCGTGCCGCACACGATGGCCCTGGCGCTCTCGGCCGGCATCCATCCGCCGCGGCCCATCGGGTCGATCCCGGAAGTCGCGGACGCCGCAGGCGGCGCCAGCGACGAGATCGGCGCCAGCAACGAAGCCGGGACGGAGGGCGCGGAGGTCGCGGACGACGCCATCGACCCCTTGGTGCCGCATAACGCGCCCTTCCCGGAAGCGCGGGCGCGACGCGACCGCCGCCACTCGATCCTCTCGTTCTCGCCCTATCTTGCCGCCGACGGCGCGGTGTATGCGTACCCGGATCCCCGCGCCCATGCGCACGCCCACGCGCATACCTCGTGGACCGCGCCGACGCTGCGGCTCGCTGAGCCCGTGCAGCTGCCGGCCACCACGGCCGACGACGCCACCAACGCCGCGACCGCGGGGTCCTCATCATTGTCGTCGTCCGCCTCGGCCGCGTCGTCGTCGTCGTCGTCGTCGTCGGCCTCGCGTGCCGCCGTTGACGATGGCCGCGCGGCGGACCGCGAGATTCCCGATGCTGCGGCCCTGCATGACGCGGATGACGACGTGATCAGGGACGTGCGGCGGACCATGGACGGCCGTGCAGCGGGCCCGTCGCGGCCCAAGCCGCCCCGGCTCGATGCGCTCAACGAGACTCAGCGCCGCAACATGTCGACGCCGACGATGCCGACACTGTTCCCCGATCGCGCGTCGATGGCCGCGCCCGCCGCCGGTCCGGCCGCACCGTTGGCCGATCCCTTGGCTGGGGTCGACCGCACGAGCCCCGGCGGCGTCTCGATGCAGACGCTGGCGCAGCTGCGCGCTCGCAAGAAGGGCGCCCGCGGCGGCGCCGGCGGCCTCGCCGCGGCGGCGCCGTGCACGCCCGTCACCACGCGTGTCGTGCCGCCGACGCACCTCGTCGGCCCGGGTATGAGCAAATCCGCCGACGCGCTCGCCGACCCGACCGCCGCGGGCCTCGCGGAAGGCCTCAGCGCCGCTCGCCGGCGTCGCCAGAGCATCTCCCACGTCGTCGCTGCGAGCCAGAAGCTGGCGCCCTGGAACGCACCGAGCACGGTGGCCCGCCGGAAGGAGAAGGTCGCCTGCCCGCCCCCCGCGACGCTCGTGTCGGCGTTCGACGGCCGGTGGAATCGCCAGCCGCGTGCCGAAGCCCGGATGTCGGCACCCCCCGCCCCGTCCACCCGGTCTGCCGCGGGGGCACCCGGGGCGGCGGCCTCGGCGGCCGCGCTGTCCACGGCGGCACTCGCAGGCGAGTGCCTCGCCCGCGTCGGCACCCTCCAGCACCTCGCATCGAGCTTCCCGGCACTCCCGGCGGTCGAGTTTGACTATCTGACACGCGACGCCATGCACGCCGTCCGACGGCTGTGTGCGCAGCGCCCCGCCGACCGGACGCTCGCCCACGCCGCAGCCGCCTTTGAGCACACCGTGGTCGACGTCGCGCGCGCCGCCGTCGCCATCCCGCCGCCGCCGACGGCCGCCGCCTCGGCTGATCCTGCTCAGTTTGAGTCGGCATCCGAGTCGACCTCCACCACCGCCACGCCCTCGCCGGCGCCCTCGCCGGCGCCGGCGCCGGCGGCCGCATCGTCCGGAGCATCGGCAGGCCCCTCTGCTGGCGGCCTGAGCGTTGGCGCCATGGTGTCGCCGGCCTGGCACGCCGTCTTCCGCGATCTCCTCGCGTCCGTGCAGTCGGTTGTGGCGGCCGCGCCGTCCGCCGCGTCGCCACGCCATGGCGCTGACCACGACGTGCCGATGGCTCTGCGACCCGTCGCCGTTTAAGTTTTCTCATTCACGCGCTCTGATGCCTTGCAGCCAGCTTTTACTGCCGTCGATCGGTGCCTCGGCGCCCTATGATGTCCCTTTATTTTTATTGGTTTGCTTCCGCGGATGCGTGAATCGTCCGGGCCGCGTTGTGAAAAAGGGGGCTGGGGTATACTCTAAAAATGTTATATGTACAAGGCCGGGCCGTCGCCGTCGGAGTGCTGCGAGCGCGCGGGGGTCGCAACGCCTGCCGAACCCGCGTCCGCATCGGCGCCCGCATCTGCATCGGCGTCGGCAGGGCACGCCGGTGCGTTCATGAAGTGGGTGCTGCCGGCCTGCGACAAAGGGCACACCGTAGGCGGCGGACAGAAATCGGTGGGACCACATAGAGACATCCCACATAGAGACATCCCACATAGGGTCATTCCCCACAGGATAGAGGCATCCTAGGGGCAGAAGGTTGCGATCATCATTGTCAACGCTGGGGGTGTCATTCGCAAGGTCACCGCCACCACGATGCCGGTCGCCGCGTGTCGCTAGAAGCATTCGAAGCCGGTGGTTGGATACGGGTCGATCGCGAGGCTTCTGCTTTCTCCCGTTTGCCGCTAGACGTGTTTTTTGAATCCTTGGAGTTTTTGCCCTCTTTGGTCTCTTTAGCTTCCTTAGCCTCTTTAGTTTCTTTGCTCGAATTCCCAGAGTTCGCCGAACGACTCTTAGCTGCCGATTTCGAGCTGCCCGATGCTTTGGGCGATGTCGCCTTACCCCATTTGCCACTCTGCTTGGGTGCCGGCGGCAACGGGTGCTTCAGCGCGGCTTTCGGGGCGGACGACGTCGTTGACGCGGCCGCCTCGGCCGGGATCGACGCTTCGGCTGGGGCCGCCAGCTCCAGCCGCCGCTTCTTGGAAGCTCCCTGGACGGCTTCCTTGCTGAGCGCGCGCTGCCGCTTACGCAGCAGTTTGCGCTCGCGCTTCGCTTTGCGTCGCGCCTGCTTGGTCATGGAGGACAGACTCGCGTCAGCCTGGGAGGCGGTCTCGGCCGTTGAGTCGTCGTGGTCATCGCCGTCGTTCACCAGCTCATCGCGTTCGCTGGTGCCGTCATCGGCCGTCGCGCTGCGCGTCGTGGCCGTCGTCGGCGCTCCGCCGGGTGGCGCCGGAGCGAGCGGCGCATCGTTGTCGCTCTCGTCATCGGACACGTGAACCGTCAGCACGGCCGGGCTCCGACGCGCCGGCGCGGGCGACGGCGGCAGCTGGCGGCCACTGTGACCTGCCGTCGGATGGGACGACGGCGACGAGGATGAGGATGACGACGACGATCTGGCGGCGGCGCGAGGCGCCATCGCCAGATCGGACGGGCAGACGAGGGAAATGATACTGTCATCGCCGGACGAAATCGATAAGCGGCCGCCGTTCGATAGCGTGCGCGAAGCGGTGGCGGTGGCGGTCGCGGCGGTGGTGGCGGCGACAGCAGTATGGCGAGCCGCAGCCATGGTCTCGACGTTCGCGTGAATCCGCTGCAGCATCTCGTGCAGCCCTGCATGGCGCGCGTCGTTGGCCGCACACTGCGCGCGCAGCTGCGCCAACTCCTTGGTAATCTGGGGTTTCAGCTGTGTCAGCGTGGCATGGTCGTTCGTCAGCATGTCTTCCAGATGCTTGACGCGGCTAGCCCATTTGTTCTGGTGGTCTTGGATCAGCCGAAACTGGCTCAGCATCGATGTCTTGTGGACTTTGTTCAGGCAATCCTGCCGTTCGGGCCCGGTGAGCTGTTCATACATGATACGGCCGACCAATTTCTCCAGCGCCATGGGGTCTGGATGCGCGTCGCGCGGCGACGGGGGTTTGACCCCAGGCGGGGGCGGCGGCGTCAGCTTGGCTGTGGCGCTGGCGACCATGGGCGTGACGATTGACTTGATCGTGGCCGAGAGCGGTTCGCGGATCGCGGAGGAGTTGCCGATGCGCGCGGCGACGGCGGTGTCCAGGCCGCCTGACGTCAGTGCCGCGACCACGCGCGGCAGGAGCACGCGCGGGAACGCGGCCTCGAGGAAGCCCGGCAGATGCTCGGCGAGATACGCATCGACGCGCTTGCTGACGACGTCGTTAACCAGCGCGCTCATGCGCGCCGCGGCGCCTCCGGACGCCGGCGGCTCACCGGACGGGTGGGTCTTCATCAGCTGCTGCCACTGTCGCTCCAGCGCATTGGCGGCTGCGGCGTCACTCAGCGCGGCGGGCGGCGGCGGCTGCGACTGGGCGTGCCGCACGGCTGCCAGCTCGGTCTGGAGCGCGGCGATCGTCTGGCCCATCTCGCTGATTTGGGCGGCGACGGCGCGCTGTTGCGCGCTATACCGCGCGGCCAGCTCGTTCTGAGCCTGTCGGCGGTCCTCGGCCACGGATGCGGTGTGGGCCTGCTGTATCCGCTCGAGCGTCTGGCGCTGCTGACTTTGCATCTCGGCCGCGACCGATGCGAGACGCGTCTCCACATCCTTTTGGATCCGCTCGACCGCTTGGCGTTGCCCCGTCTGAAGCCGAGACGCGATGGCGAGGACCCGCGCATCGAGGTCGCGCTGGTCCTGCGCCTGCGCGGCCGCGGTGATCGCCAGTGACGGCGCGGGTAACGGCACGGACAAAGGCAACGCCATGGGGACACTGACGGGGGGCGGGAGAGAGACCTGCATGGTCGGTATGGTTGGCATGTTCGGCATGGTCTGCGCGGGCGGCCACGCGGGCGGCATCGGCCCGGCCGTGATGGGCGTCGGCGCCGGTGGTAGCAGCAGTGGTTCCATCGCCGCCGCCGTCGCCGTCGGTTGAGTGCATGTTGTGGGCGCTGCCGAAGACGGGAGCATGGGCGCGGCGCACAAGGTCGCACGCAAGCGATTCGCGAGGTCCACGACGGACGGCGTCGCAGTGGTCGCTATCGGCGTGGTGGCGTTGGTAGCGGCCGCCGTGAGCGGCTGCGAGGCGACTGTGATCGTGCTGGGGCCCAGCGACGCCGCGGCGACCGATGCTGCGACCGAACTCGCGAGGGGCGATGACGGCGACGACAGCTGCAACGGCGCCGAGGCGAGGATCAGGCGACCGGCATGGCGTCCCGGCGACGGCGAGGACTGACTGCTGGGCAGCGTCGTGTTCGTCGTGGTCGTGGACGGCAGGACTGGCGCCGGTAGGAGGGTAGTCACGGCCCCGATGGCATGGGACGACGGCGGCGTTGCCGCTGGTGCCGCCGTGGCGGCGGGCGCGCTAACGGCCGCCGAAGCGAGCACGGCGCGGGTGACGTTTACGGCGACGGCCGGCGTAACAGGTGACGACGATGATGGCTGGGGAAGGCCCGAGCTCACTTGTTGCGGTGCGGCTGGCCGGATAGCCGATGACGGGGCAGACAATGCCTCGGTGACCGCGGGGCTCGCTGCAGGCGCATCGGTCGGTGCCGGTACCAGTGTCGGTGCCGGTGTCGGCGCGGGCGTCGAGGCGACAAAGCGGGCATCTTGGTCGGCGATTAACTGGTGGGAGCCGTCTTTGAAGAACGCAAGGATGGTGCCATTTGTGAATATGCGGGGATACATGAGGTCCTGCCTCTTGTCTCGTCGCGACATGGCGGCAAGCTCCGTCGACCGGTCCGGCCGGGGTGAGCGTGGTGGAAACGCAGGGACTAAGGGGCTTAGGGACCGGAGCCCTAAACTCAGGAACGCAGAGGCGGCGGGACGCAGGGATCGGGTCTACGACGGCGCTATCAGGAGAGACGTCGCTGCCGCGGCCGCCATTTTAGCCAGTGCGACTGCTGATGCCCGTGAGCCGGCTCCAAATGCGATATTGTCGATTGTCGGTGGTGTTGCTGCCGCTGATGGGTTACGCATACGGACCCACCTCTGAATTTTTTCATCCGATATGCAGGCCGTCCGGTGAGGCGGTGAGGCAATCTGACACGAACACCATAGGCCACCTGGAACCCCAGGCGGTCCCTCCTAGAGGCAGTCCGCATTGGGTCTAGCCCCAGCCGCAGGCCACGAGCTGCAATCTGCCCCGACAAGAGGCAAAGCGCCGCAAGCCTGAGCGGCGAGGCCAGGCAGCGACGGATATTCAAGTCGACATTGAGATCGCAGACTTGCTGATACTGGTGGAGTCGCACCACAGCAAACCAATGACCACGTCATCTGTTGCCCGGCTCTGCACCTTTCTCAGGACCGGGGTCTGCATGGACCGGGGTCAATGCCGCCGACGGCGCGGCCACGGAGAAGAAGCCCGTAGTCGGGGCCAATGGCATGGTGTTCGTGTTAGGTCGTCTCAAGGGAGGGCCGGCATGTTCATAGAACACACGTGCAACAGTATATGCAGATATGAATATATAAAGATAAGAGGATACGAGGATATGAGGATATGAGGAGAAAGAGAGAGAGATTAAATGTGAAAAGGTCCGTGGAGCGGGGGGTAACCTGCCACATTTTTAGGCACGGAAGGGACGGAAACAGACTGGGCGTGATTCGCTATGTCCTCCAATGTCGGGGCGACACTGCCCGGCACAGCTGGAGAGTGCGTTTGGATCGTCGCAAGATCCTGTAAAGACACATCGCGCTTGCCGCCAAACAGTGTGGAGTCATGAAAGAGATCAGAGTCAAATCCGTTTGGTTCCACATGGCTTATGGGAAGCCTGTCGAGAGGAATCCGACGTCTTTGAGACTCAATAAATTTATTGAATCGGTCGACGGCTGCACCATATGGCCTGAAGTCGGGTAGAGGGCGAGCTAACTTATATCCATCATCATGGGGGTCGGCCGATACGTACGCTAGATTTACCAATGTGGTTACAGGCGCATGTGACGGCTCCAGATTGACTTTTTTTCTCAAATCATAGTCATAACCC